>JANSTP010120007.1:0-23222 GCA_025330745.1 Cladonema radiatum | reverse complement strand
TTTTGTTTCAGACATTAAAAATTTAACCGTCAAGCTTGTTTAGCTTCCTATAACACTTTTTTCTGCTCGTTTTGCTTTGTTTAAGACCTTCAAAATCAAAACTGCAAAGTTTTCTGAACGTTTATAACGCTTTTTCTGCTCTTTTTGCTTCGTTTAAGACCTTCAAAGTCAAAATGGCAAAGTTTTCTGAACGTTTATGATGCTTTTTTCTGCTCTTTTTACTCCGTTTAAGACCTTCAAAATCAAAACTGCAAAGTTTTCTGAACGTTTATAACGCTTTTTCTGCTCTTTTTACTCTGTTTAAGACCTTCAAAATCAAAACGGCAAAGTTTTCTGAACGTTTATAACGCTTTTTCTGCTCTTTTTACTCTGTTTAAGACCTTCAAAATCGAAATGGCAAAGTTTTCTGTACGTTTATAACGCTTTTTTCTACTCTTTTTGCTTCGTTTAAGACCTTCAAAATCGAAACAGCAAAGTTTTCTTAACGTTTATGACGCTTTTTTCTGCACTTTTTGCTTCGTTTAAGTTTTTCAAAATCAAAATGGCAAAGGTGTCTGAACATTTATAACGCTTTTTTCTGCTCTTTTTGCTTCTTTTAAGACTTTATTTGCAGCTTCTTCTTAAACTTTTCGAAATGATACATTCGATATTTCATCTTCCATTGGCTTGGTATTTTTAAAAAGATAACATTTCTTACTGCCTATAAAATATCAGAACAACATATTCTTGGATTCTTGGTGTCTTTCTTGGCCACAATTAATAGGTTGTATCACTTCATCAGCTGAGTAGTGAATTCAAAACCTTTCTTTTGTTTTAAAGTATCACAGGAAATAAAAATTATTTTTGGAATCATCGATTGAGAAAAAAAATCATGGATTGAGAAAGAAGTCTTTCTTAAAAACGTTTGTAACAAATGTTTCAAACGCTTCATAATTAAAAAAAAAACAGCTAGAAGCGTTTGAAAGAAAATTTAAATGCATTCACACGCTCTGTATGGGGTTTGATAAGTATTTTTTTAAATTTTTTCAAACGCTTCGTTTAGGCGTTTGATTAAATGATTCAAACGCTTCAAACGTCGTTTGAAACGCCGTTTTTACACGTTTAAACGCTGTTTTAAGCATTTGAATTTATAAAAAGTCCCCTTTTTCCTTTTAGATGACACATATTTAATTTTCTTGAATTTTTGCTAAATAAAAATAATTTTTGTAAAACCTTCCCCCTTGTCTATCTTTAATGGCATTGTTTTATTGATAACTTAAAAAAATCTGCGGAAAAGATTCCTCAGTGATTCCCAGTTTAACTTTCCCTATTAAACATGCCCTGAAAAACATTCTCCAATTTAACGTTCTCCGAAAAATATTCCTCATTTAACATTCCTTGTTCCCAATTTCCCATTTCATTCCTCTATTCCCTAAGAAAGATTCCAGGTTTTTATCTTAGATTTAGTATATCAACTTTTTATAATTCATCTTGGTGACATCACTACTTGGCATGTCAAAAAATCTGACACCTAAATATCTTGTGAAAGAAAAGAGATTTTTCAATTTTGTTGAAAGATTTTTTGGTGCTATAATGAACTCTTTAATTCAAGATTAAGTTGTTTTAAGTAAGATACTACCTGTCATATGGCTTTTTTCTTACTCAAACGCATTATTTAAGTCTACACTGCACTCCCCATTTTTAATAGACAATACAATATAAACCCTTTACGATGATTATTACAATTGATTTCACCTGCAAGATTTTTCATCTGTGTGTGGTTATGTGTACATATGATACGACCGGTGTCAATGATTCTCTGATAACTATTTTCTATTAAATTATAGATCTACGAAAACTTCCCTTCGGTGTACCTCTAGTTGAGGGTGGCTGGTCAACAACAAAAAGACCTGTATCTGTATGTAGTTTGATTTTTTACTTTTCATGATTTTTAGGGTGGGAGAAATCAAGTACGTTGGTATGTTCGTACTCAGCAGTTGCAAAAATGCACAGGAAATGCAAAAAAAAAAATTTTAAGGCAACATACATACATTTGCTATAAGTTTTATACGTTTAATAGTTAGAATATTCGTATTAATCTGTAGCAAGTATGCTATCTGAACAAAATGAAAACAAAGTTTGTTAAATAAAACTTTATAAAATCACGTTTTTTCACATTATTAAGGCTTATTTACAGTAATCAACATTCCAATGACGTGAGCATACATATAGGTCGACATTTCTCTTCAATACTTTTTAAGTCAAGCTGAGAAAATTATTTTTTTTTGTTTAAAAGCAAACTTATTTATGCACAAAGGGAAATATGAGAAAAAGTATCCACTAAAAATCTTTGCCGAAACGTTGAATTTCTGGAAAACTTGGAATATCTGCAGAAGGTTGAATATCTGAAATAAGTGGAATTTCTGGAAACACAGAATATCTGCAAAATGCAGAAATTCTGGAAAACACAGAAAATCTGCAAAACTGAGAATACAGATTTTGGGGAGTGTAGTAGTACATAGTTGTTTGTCACCAAACTTTAATTATTTTTGCGTAAATTTCATGAGGCCACTTTCAGCAAGTTAGTAGAGAGCAATTATTGAACCATTATGGTTTTTGCGTGATTCGAGAGGACTTTTTCAGAGCAGAGCACACAAACCAAACTGTCATTTGACCACTAAGATTTTAGGGTAAATTTTAAGGGGTAATTTTTCCAAGGGAATTTTTTGAAGGTTTTGTGGATAGCCATTATTGAACCACTATGGTTTTAACTGAATTTTCAAGGAGAGATTATATGACAGAAATCATTGTTTCACCGCTATATGATCACTGACCATAAAAACATTATTTCAAGTGAATATTTTTCTGCTGGCAACTTTATTATGGGAGATCTCTAATTAAAGATCTCATAATTTTTTTTGTTTTTGTTTGGGGGGGGGGGGGTTGGGGGGTTGTAAGTGATTTTCCTGGTGGAAAGAGTTTACTGTGGAACATTTATAAAGACGTTTTTCTTTCAGTGTTTTTAGAGGAGAGGAGGTGTTTTGATGGTTGTGAAGTGTTTTCGCCAATCTTCATGAACTTGCTATCAAAGTTATTTGCCTTTTTTTGTAGCCTTGACTTATTTTGTCCAGTTTGGACTGACTTTCTAGCTGAGAGGTTTTCAGGTTTTCTTTTGTTTCTGAAACATTTTTATTGCATTTGAAGTACTTTTACCAACTGAACATTCATTTTTTAAAAATGTTTTTGACATATTTTCCAATTTTTCCATGATGTATTTTGACAGAATTTCTTCTAAAGAAATCTTAATTTTTTGATGTCTGTGATGTACCTCCCTCTATTTTGATGGATTTTTTTGAGAAGCAATTTTCGTTTTTGATTGGTGTAACATATTTTCTACTATTTTGACGGATGTTCTAACAAAGCAATTTCCGTTGTTTGTGGCCATAACGTGTTTTCCCCTATTTTGGTGGATTTTTTAAGGATGTAATTTACTTTTTTTTACTGTTCGTGACTTATTTTCCACTATTTTGGCCAAGTTTTTTTGGAGAAGCAGTTTTCATTTTTTTACTTTTCGTGACACATTTTCTACTATTTTGGCCGAGTTTTTTAGAGAGGAAACACTATTTTTTATGGTGGTCATGTGTTTTCCTAAAAATTGAACGACTTTTTGCCTAGGGAATTTTCGTTTTCTAGTGTTTGTGACGTAACTTCACCTATTTTGACAGAATTTTTAGGATTTTTTTCTCAATTTCTTTTTAGAATTTTTATCTCGATTTCTTATCGTCACAAACAAATTTTTCTTCATCCTGACGGCCTATGTAGCAAAGAAATTTTCACTTTTTTATGATGTTGACATGTGTACTTCCTCTGAATTGAACGCCTTTTACCAAAGGAAGTTTAGGAGTTTTTTTATGTTTAGGGCGTATTTTCATATATTTTGTTGGAATATCTAGGCGAGAAAATTTTGCTTTTTTGTTGTTGTGACCAATTTTCTTCTAATCAGACGGATTTTACAGTAAAGAAATTTTCACTTATTTATGGCGGTGACAAAAGAGTGTAAAATATGTGAGGCACATTAAACAACGAAAATTACTTTCATAGAAAGTCCATCAAATTAGTGTAAAACACCTCATTTCTTCCATAAAAAATCCGCCAAAGTACAAGAAAATATGTCAAGACTCTAGAAAAACGAAAATTATGTTCATGGAAATTCCATCAAAGCAGTGTAAAACACATCATTTCTTCCATAAAAAAGCCGTCAAATTAAGAGAAATTGCATCTCAAACATTTAATAACTAAAATTACAAATTAGAAATTTGTCAAAATGGTGTATAACATGTCATTCATTTATTCTATAAAAAATCTATCAAAGAAGAGAAATTACGTCACGGCCATAGAAAAATGAAAATTATTTCATAGAAATTCTGTCAAAACATTGTAAAACACATCATTTTTTAAATAAAAAATCGGACAAAATATGAGAAAATATGTGGAAGACATTAAATAACGAAAATTACTTTGATTGAAAGTCTGTCAAAACAGTGTAAAACATGTCAAAATAGAGGAGAATATGTCACGACCATTAAAACACCTGAAAGGTCTTCCATAGAAAGTTCGGCAAAGTAAAGGGAAAATGCATGGCCTTAAAAGAATCAAGACTTACTTTGGTCAAAAGCCGGTCAAGATAGAGGAAAGTACGTTACGATAACTAAAAAAAATATTTTGACAGAAACTCACCAAAATTTGGTGAAAACGTCATGACCATTGAGAAAGATTTTTCCTCTAGAAAGTCCATCAAATCGTGTAAAAACATCTCACAGCAATTAGTGCTTCAACAGTATTATTGGAATATTAGATATGAATCCAGTTTGTTCTTAAATTTTATGAATTTCCTGATAATGCTGTAAAGAATAAACCTCGTTTTTACAGCTCTGAAAAAGGATTATATATATGATATCAGTAGAAAAAAAGTCGACAGAAGTGAATAATTTTTGTAAAGTGGCTACATTCATTTCTTTTACTGACCAAACTCTTTTTGCCTATTTGTTTTTTGCAATTGGCCAATTTTCGGTGATTTGTTTTGTCTATTCTTTCCATTTCTTTCCTTTTTCTTTTGTGAAATACACATAAGGGAAGATATTAAATCAAAAAACGTGTTCGGTACTGATTTCGCGGAATACGCAAAGAAAGATTCTTATCACAGACTCAAAAAGAAAATTGTACACGGTGGTAAACAATTTGCTTAATTTAATTCAACAGTCATTAAATTTAATAGTTTTATGTGAGAGAATGAGAGCTTCACCTACAACTCAGCGAATGTTGAACAAAGACACTTATTAAAGAGTACCCTTATTTTACTTTCTTTTAGATAAACAAAGATAAATTGTTTTTTTAAGTATTTGCTCATATATTAGTAAATAAATTTTCTAAAATAAAATGATTTTTTTCCTTGATAAATTAGTTTTTAATAAGAAAGTTATGGGAAGGAATATGAAAATTATATGTATTTTGAGTTTGTTTTTGATTTACGTTTGTGTTGCTTCTGTGTGAAAATGTCTACGAATTTGAAAGTTTGCTTTGACATATTTTCAAAAATGAAGTTGAATATTTTACAGGTTGTTGTTAAGAAGGGTAAGTAAAATTTAATTTTTTTGTTTTCTTGAAATATCAATCTATTTTTTGAATATTAGGCGGAAATACTCAAAATCTAGTGAACATTACCTTTAATGATACACGTTAACATCTTAACCTTTATTTCATCCAAAAAGCAAAAACAACGAGGCTCAGTTTGGATTTTACTTGTCCTTATTTAAAAATGTGTACTAATTTAACAGCCATACTTCTACGTCCATAAAATGTAGAAAAATTAAAATTTTTTGCGCTTCCCTCTCCTGTCAATGTTGTGGTATAGAGAATATCTGTGGGACATTTCACAAGCAATTGATAAAAGTGATCCTAAACTGAAATAACATTCTTAACTGGAAATGTTCATTATCCTTCAAAACATAAAAATCATAAGCTCTTTTTGAACAAAACAAGCCATAAATGTGAAAAAAATAAATTTGAAAAATGAAATTTTAATAACTCCAACTGCTCTCTCTTCCTTTTGTCTCATGCAAATTTTTGATAACTCACTTTCTCTCCTTCAACAATTTGTTTAACTCGTATATAATATGTGGCGTCATGTAGTGTAGGCAAATTACTTGACGTGTTTGAAAAAACCCTGATTTGTTATAATAGACTAATTGTAATAATTACATGTAATAATTACATGTAATAATATACATGTAATAATTCATACTATATGCTTGATGTACGATATTTTCCTAATGTGAAAAATGAAGAAAGCTTGTAGACCTGTATTTTGACAAATAGCGATTTGAGTGATTCTGATTTGCCATTTTTTCTGATATTCCAAAAAACCTATTCACGCTATTTTTTCTGCTTTATTAGAAACTAAACAACTAAGTTTCTTGACTACTTTAAGTGCAGAAATTTTCGCAAGCATTAGCTTTCGCGTGTCAAAAAAAAGCGAAAATTTTGATAAAAACCTTTGCATTTGACAATTTTTAGAACAAATTTTATGGAAAAAACTTTCGCAAGTTCGTGAAAATAGTATCAAAATACAAGAAAAAATCTGTTTGGTAAAGCAAATCCATCATTTATTTGGTAAAGTAAATCTATCCATTCAAAAATGTATTTAGTAAACAATTTTCAGTTTTTGCAAGTACCATAGCAAGTAATAGCGATTTTTTATAAGTATCACAAGTTATTTAGTACTAGATCAAAGTAGAATGAGACCACTTCTTTGCCCAAGCTTTTATGACTTTTTGTGTTGGAAAAACTTTCGCATTCTAAAAATATCAATGATTTAATGTGAAAATACTTTCGCGTTTTGATAATTTAGGAATTCAAAAAGCAGAAACTTTCCCGAAAATGACCAAAAAACTTGAAAGACACGAAAGTTAATGCCAGTGAAAGTTTCTGCCTTTAAAGTATATTGCAAATTTCCTTTCGAAAATTTAACAATTAATTAACTATGAAAATATTATTTATTTTCCCTCTTCGTTTTTTTTTGTTAGAGCGAGATTTAAACCGTGTTTTAAAACAGTAACATTATTTTTTGAAAGCCTGAAAAAAGGTGATGTTTTTAGTTTTTTCTTCAAAACCTTTTTTAGCTATAAATTTCCAATATATTTATGCAAATATTGTACAAGATTTTGAAGTAGAAGTATAAGGTTAAGAACCAACAAAAACATTTTCTAAATCTGCTAGTATTTAAAAATATAGTATCATAATGCACAAAGACAACATTTTATACAACTGCCTTGTGGCGTCATGGTAAGGTGTTCGGCTCACAACCTGGAGGTTGGGGGTTCGATTCTCGCATTGGCTAAGAATATTTTTGCTTTAAGTTTTCTTCTTTTTTTTTTTTAATTATATCGATGCATGCAAAAAATTACTTTATTAATAATATGTTTTTTTAGCTGTTGAGTCAGATTTTTTATTTTAGGCCTTAATATCTATTTGCTAATGCATAGGCTACCAATAAGGTCGAGGATGAGTTGTTTCAAATTTAAAATAAAACATTTGAATTTTACATTCTGTAAAGATGGGGGGGGGTCATGTAATTTGAAATTCAAACATAGTCGTTTAAGGTAGTATAAAAGTTTTTGACCCAAATGAGTTCCCCAAAAAATAGGGTTTCAGGGCTTCCACAAGCTCTCACAAACTGTTATACGCGGTTTTCACAAGGCTGAAATATATTTACCTTTCACAATTATTAAGAAAACTTGTTTTAAAAAAGTCTCTTTTTTTAAAGTCACAAGTCAGTTCAGGGCAAATTGTATATAGAAAACAATGTCAGCTAAACAATAGATAATTATGATTTTTTAAAATGCTTTTAATACTTTTACAGCTATTTTTTGGAGTTTATTTCTCCTACCTGAACCTTCAAATAGCTGTTTTAGAGAATTTAGGGACTGAAATTTCCTTTACTGTCCAACGCTATAATGGTGGGTGGTAATTTTAAGAATTTCACAATTGCATATCTACTGCTACTTTCACAAAATTTCTGGAGGGAGTCCTGGGTTTTGTTATGAGGGAATTATTTGTTAGATAAAGATAACAAAGCCCAAAATTCTCCTCAAGATAGTTTTTTACTAGTTTTACTTTGGTGTTGTCAAATTTTTAGAGTGAATCCCTCTAAGATTGTTTTGTGTATCAACTCAGAGGTGGTATGTTAGTGGTT
Organism: Cladonema radiatum; assembly: GCA_025330745.1. NCBI lineage: Eukaryota > Metazoa > Cnidaria > Hydrozoa > Anthoathecata > Cladonematidae > Cladonema > Cladonema radiatum. The sequence continues at coordinate 14,992 of JANSTP010120007.1, read as the reverse complement.
AGTATTAGTGGTTTTACAAAAAGGTATTGTAATGCTAGTTTTGATTCGCTGGTTCTTTCGTATATGTGTTTCCCAGTAGTTAGGGAGAAGTTGATTTTCAATTGGCGAAAATGATATACCAAGTAAAGCGCGAATTTGTTTTGTTCTTTGACAAATACGTCTTTTCTCAAACAGAAGCCACCCTCAAATACAGGGTGCATTTTTAATATTAATAGGTAAATAAGAGATCAGAACTTTCATTTTTAGAATGGGAGACTGTTTAGTGTGATGCAAGAGGTATAAAGACAAAAACAACGTTTTGTGCGATGATGAAATTACCAGCAGATGGCATTGACAGTTGACAACCGTCTACCTTAGATGCATTAATTATTTCACATGTATTGTTTATTGATCTTGATCTAAAAAGAGAATAGTTTTTACTGATTCCACTAAAAATGATTGGTTAAATTTCCTTATTAATACTAGCTGATATATAGAATTTCCAGGTAATATCATAAATAGCATTAAACTTATAAACGTTTTTTGTTTGGTCTCTAAATTCTGGGTCAGCATTTTGGGCAATCATAATTACATATAGCAAATACATTCAGATAGATCATGATTGATGTAACTTTCACTTTGAGCTGTTTATTAATTCTGGTCTGTAAATTACTTATATTATTTCACTGACCACACTAACGAATAGCTGTCAAATTAATATCCTTATTATTTCAAGCCAACATGCAAAATTTTGTGGTCTTAGTGTAAATAACACTGAAGTAATAGACATTTTTGGTTGGGTCAGTAAATTAATGGTTTGTATTTTATACATTTTTTATAGCTAAATATCAGAGGAACTAAAAACTAAAAATTTTCAGATTTAAACAACTGACATAAATTTTCTGAGGGCCAAGGAGCCAAGGGGCTAAGAGCCAAGGGCTGAGATGAAGGGCTGAAGGCTGAGAAAATCAAATACCAATAATTTTTTCATAATCGCATAATTTCTTGTCCAATATGGCAAATATTTTTTTTCTTTCATTCATTTCCACTCTTATATTTTTGAAATATTGCAATATTGGTTAAGACATTTATATGATATCCGATTTTTCGCTTATTTTAAAGCATCCTATGAGATTGGTCACTTTATGAGAATTCTTTGCTTACATGAAGTTCAAAATGGTTTAAACCATGATGATGATGGTTTTCTGATACTTGCATGGTTTTGTGTTTATATTGCACTGCTTTTCAAATTATAAGAAATTGCGTCCTATTTTTACTCAGGTATTGTATAAATTTTAGAAACTAGCAATAAAAACATTTATTTATATTAATGTTGATCTTTCTGTTATTTAGTGACTTTTCAAAACAGTAAAAAAGCAGAAGTTTCAAATGGTACTTTTTCAAATTCTGTGTTCCCATTGCTCATACATAATTTTTTTTTTTTGAAAAAAAAAAAGGATTTTAGTTTTTCTGAAGTATCTTTTGTATAGTTTTCTGAACTCTTGGCGACCTCCTGGTCTGAAATAAGATTGTTCAGTGCTAGATGAGATGAGAATAAAAAAATTGGGCCACCACTGAAATGAATTTTTGCATTGCACCTATATAATACTAAATTTATTCCCCCAACTTCGAAATATTAAAGTTTAAGAAGTACTGAAAAATTGACAGGAATATACAGAAAGTTTAAAGCACCAATATCAGACCAGCTTTGTTCTCTAATAAAACACAGGTATAAATCCATTAATAGGAAGAAATTTATGTAAACAAATGCTCACTTCAGGGACATCTGATATCAGGGCTTTAAACTAAGAAAAATGCTTTTTAGATTCCCATTCTATTTTGAATAACGATTTTATGACGGACACTTGAAACTTAAACAAGGTACTTGCAATATCAAAAGGTTGTACATTTTTGTACAGCTAGGAAAGTTGATTTCTCCCACCTTGTTTACATTATTTTCCCTTTCACACTAACAAATGTTGTGAGTTATCATTTTGTAGTTTTATGTGGGGGTACAATATGCATATAACTTTAACTAGCTATCAGCATGGTTCTATATGCAGTATGCGTTTTTTAGGTAATAGATGTTGCCCAAGGAATTGTACAAGCTGCTAAAGATACGTCAACAGGCGGCAAGACATTTGAATTTTATGGGTGAGACAACATATTCACTTTCATCAGTTTTTATTTTCTGAGCAGAAGACAGATTATATTCTAAATGGTTTTTTTACTCTCACAAAAAGTGAGAATTTTGAGCCAACAATCTCAAAAAGTTCTTAAAAAATATTCCTCCATGCCAGTAAGTTTGAAACCTGGTGAGGTTTGCAAAGTATTGAAAACAAATCTTTAAAAGTTATGGAGGTTGCACTGAGTTGTGTGAAGTGAATGATATTTTATAAGATTGGTTTCATTGATGTCAAATCCAGGTTGATTCAGAAGATGATATCTTTTATGCTTTCTTTAGTTTCTTTTGCTATTGAAAAAGGCTGTGCAGTTAATCTTTTTGAAATGGAAAGCAGGTTGGAAACTTCTATCAAGCTAGTGAAAGCTATAGAGAGTAGCTAGCTCAAATGAAAAATTTGATTAGATTGATTGAATTATTTTTCCTTTAAATCAACATGAAGCAGTCATTTAAGGTTGCTAGTTAGCTCTAGAAACTCTTCCATATGTTTATACAGGTTCAAAAACATTAATGATCAGTAGGTAGTTGGGTCAGGGTCTGTGGTTATTTCGAGAGGTTTTTGGATCTCAGTTATATTGCCCTATTATAGCCTCTTGCTAACAGTCTGCCATTAGTGATAGGGTTGCTGATCTTAAAGAAAAATCAATTACTCTCTGACAAAGGAAATCATAAAAAGATTTATAAAGTTCGTAAGTTGTACTTTTTTCAAATTGCCTTGAATTTTGATGATGTAATGAATGAGGTGAAAATAAGATTGATATAACAAAGTGATGGGTTACCTAGCCAAATTCATCATAGTGATAGGCATTATGATTCTATTTCATAGCTTACTCTCATTTCATAATGTAAATAGCTTGATAACCCTGAAGGTAAAAATGTATGCTAATAAGTGTCTGAATTTACAAAATATTAGACATTTTAGACATTATTTCATTTATTTTGACATACTTAATTCATGATTTATACCTAATTTATACATACCTTTACATACCGTAAATCCTTGATTAAGGGCCACATTTTTGAAATTTACTTTTGAAGAAGCGATGCTTTGAAATTTGAAATTTGACGCTTATTTGCGGGATAATGTAATTATGGGAGATTTAAAAAGAAAAGAAACTTTTGTTACTGATATATAGTAGACTGATATATGGCCATCTCTTCTGAACAAAAAGTATATGATAGAGCTCGTAATCGCTGTACTTGTCTCTTTTGTTTGTCACATTTACCATGAAAGCTACCAGCAAGGGTGCAATGACTCTCGCTCTCCTGACATTTGCTCACTCTGATAGTTGCTGAATCCATTTCCATCTGATAATTTTAAATAATACCACATAAAGGTTAAACCGAATAAACCCATCATTTGGTTCTTCAATATTTAAAGGAAACAAAGATGTTGGTTAAAATTTAAAAACTACTATATTTTGTATAATCTTTTATACATCATTCAGGTAGAATAACGATAGTTTTCTAATTGCGCACTCAATAGTTGCTCAACCGATAGTTGCTCACCTGATAATTACTCACTCCACAGTTGCTCACCCAATAATTACTCATCCAAAAGTTGCTCACTCTATACTTGCTCGCCCGACAAACATACAGATTTTCAGTTACTGTGTAATACATAATACTATATAAAAGTACATATGTGCAAAAATGAATTATTCTTTTCACACTAGGTCTCATGATATTTCTTGATAAAGACAAGTTTCAGTAAAATTAAGACTTATTTTTGGTATCAAGATCTTATGCTTGTACGCCTTCTTGGAGTTCTTAATTTTTGAGGTCATACCTTAGCTCAAACTCATCAACTTCAAACTCGTTGCCTCAGAAAACACTGGTAATTAATCTCCATATGTTGCAATTTCTGATAAGTTTGTCACCCTGTCATGTGACAATGGCATTTAAGGCAAACTTGTCTGAAAACCAATTTGCTAGTTTTTTATTAGGGTTATACTATATTATGCCACCACCACCCCATCCACCACCACATTATTCGAATCTATGTAATTCAAAATCTCTATGATTCGGACAAATTTTCTGGTCCCCTCAACAGAGTTGTCTCCACATTTCGAATTTTCATAAATGTTTTCAGAGATGCCATGGATGTCATTTTCATCTTGGAGGAATAAAAAACATTTATGGAATATGCACTTAATTTGAAGAAATCCCTAATGGATGCAAGTCATCTTCTTGACTCAAGCAATCTATCCAAGGAGGTGTATCTACCTAACAAGAAGCAAAAATTGAACTCTTTTCCAGCAATTAATGTCACTTTGACCATGCAACAGAATGCAAATTACTCGATCATTGTTTTTTTTATTTTTCAACATTATAAATTTTCACAGTTCTTCAAAAATTATGACTTCTCTTTCTCGTTCGAATTTTCAGTCTTTAAAGGGGAACAGAGGTTTGGAAAAAAAATTTGAGTTCTGGTTTTGAATCATGTTTCTAACCCTAAAAAACATTAGAAATACAATTATAATGGTATCTTGAGCATTACTTTCTCTGAAATATAAAATCACTGAAACTAGCATTTTTGACGTCATACTAGCTATATTACAAACCATAAAGATGAGTAAAATTCAAAATAAAGTAGAATTAGCAATGCAAACTGTGATCAAAAACAATATATTTGATATTTTCTGATAAATATAGACCTGTTTTTTATTTCTTGGTGCATTCTTTTGTGCCAAGAAATAAATAACTATTCAATTCAATCACTTTTGAATACATTTCAGTACATTTTCCATATAAAGTATACTATCTATGATGTCATAATTTAGGAATTTCAGAAAACTGTTTTTGTTAATAAAAACATATATTCTTTATCATATGAGAAAAAAAATACATCATTAATTTTGAAATAATGTCCTCTCTAAAATGAGGCAATAAAAAAGGTATTTTTTTTCTGACCTCAGTTCCCCTTTGAATCTAAAAATTCGAATCTCCCTAAAACTCGAACAAACAATATTCCCGTTTGGATTCAAATTAGAGAGAGAGAGAGAGAGAGTCAAATTAGACTACACAATAACCAACCTGTAAATAAAAGATGACAGCAATTTGTCAACACAAAACAACGACTATTTATAGTCTACTATCGGGTGAGCAATTATTGGGTGAGCAATTGTCAGGTGAGCAAATATTGGGCAAGCAATTGTCCAGTGAGCAACTGTCATGGATTCACCAGCAGGATGAAATTTTTTGTAACACAAGTGAATCTTGGGAGCGTAACTAACCCAATTTCACGCTTTATTTTTATTATTCCAAGGGGTAAAACATTTGGATTTGTTTAAAAATTGTTCTTTTGAATAAGCGCGACCCTCCACTAAGCACCACGCTAAAAATATCTAGTTTTGAATATGCAAGGTGGTGCTTAATTGAGGATTTAGAGTAATCATACACTGAAAATGTATGTTTAAAGGTTGAAGGTAGATGTAAAGTTTCAGCGTGTTTTGTATCTGTTTGCTTTGAAGTCATAAATCTGTTGGCATCTCAATTTCTATGCAGTCCGTTGCGCAATCCCTTAACAAAAATGTGTGTTTTTGATTAGAATAAGAAATGCTGTATAGTGACGTTAAATATCGATTGCCATTGCCCTAGTTTTTTAATTTTACTATTCTAGACATTTGTTCGTGCTTTATCAACCAACGGTTTAACCCTATTTTGGGTGGGGGTGGTAAAATTACCCCCCCCCCCTATCAAACGTTTTTTATAACGAATAAACAGCAAGGCCATAGGGCTTTCAACTTTTTGAATTTCAGTAGAATTTAGTTGTAAACATTTTGGTCAAGTCTCAGGTCCATACCCATCAAAGATCCAAAGTAGTACGAATGTTTCTAAACCATGGTATAACCAAATTGTGCTGTATTTTGACCAAAAATACTGGAAAATCCAATATTTCTCAAACGTTTTGCTTTGAATCTTAGTTTTTTGGTCTAATTTGGTTGTTTCATGACTAACTAAGTATCAAGGAGCAATTTTGCACAATTTTTGATGACGTCATCAAATTTTCATTTTTCGCCAACGGGTATGCTCAAAATTTGTGATTTATGATGACGAAATTACTGTGATTTGTGATGCTGTCATCACATTTTGTCGAAGGTAATGAGGTCAACTTTCGTATTTCTTGAAAGTTCACATGTTGTTTTACCATCGTACCAATTTTCATAAGTTTCATAAATTTCATGTTTTAGGCAGGGAGGGGGGAGGGGGTAATTTTACACTACTCCCCCCAACCCTTTTACAGCACACAAAAAACCCACCCGAAATAGTGTTAAACTGGACTTAAAATCTTCAGAACTATTTGAGGTATAGTTTCCCGAAGTTTAAGAAAAATTACAGGTGAATTATAAAAATACTTTCAAAAGTTGACGTTTCAATGAGGTGAGGTGTTTCAAGTTTTTGCCATAGTAACAAACAGTTGAAATTTGGCAAAAAATACTCAACCATTTGGAGTATATGTGTGCCACATTTTGTCACTAAAAGCAAGTAAAGGTAAAGTTACTCAAAATTTTGAAAATTGAGCATTTGATGATGCCATAGATCGTTGCCATAGTAAGCAACCGTTAAAAGAGTCCTATAAATTTTCAGAACTATTTGGGGTATCTGTGTATCAAGTTTGGTTACTAAAGGCAAAGTATAAGTGAAGTTATTTAAAATTTTCAAAACTTTTGAATTTTTGATGATGTTGTAAGTCATTGTCATAGCAAAAAATTTAAAAATTGGCTTAAAAATTTTACAAACCCATTTGGGCTATATGTGTGCCACGTTTAGTTACTAAAGACAAAGTACAGACAAAGTTATAAAAATTTTCGAAAATAGATCTTTCAGTGACGCCATAGCTTGTTACCATAGCAATAAATGGTCAAAATCGAATCCAAAGTATCCAAGGCTGTTTTGGATGTACATGTGCCAATTTTGTTTTCCTAAGGTCTTGTAGAAGTCTTTTTTTATTCAAGATTTAAGGTTTAAAAATTTTTGAAGTGTGACCATAACTGAAAAAATGACCACCCTTACAATAACGCTGGCGTATTAATAATTGACTAGCTGCACACAGTTCCGGACGCAGTTCCTGCAAAGGATTGCTTTGCGATCCCTTGCTGACAAAGCCATATTTGTTACTTAAGTAATAACATTCAAACAAAAACCTGACGTCTCCTATGCTTGTTAGAAACAAAGCTGCTCTGTCGTTTGAAAAGACCCAAGAATAAAAACCAAGCACTATAGATAATACTAATGGTCATAATGGTAATAATAATAAGAAGAAGAAGAAGAAGAAAGACAACAACAACATGACAACAATCAGCAATAATTCAAATTCAATAAATCTTTGGTCACAAAAAATCTAAAGTGCTGTAAACTAAGATGAAAATTCTGTTCCAGTTTTCAGCATAAAATAAAACAAAATAACTATATAAGTTTCAATCTTTATCATTATTATTTTCACTTGATACATTTTCTGTGATAGCACTTATCATGAGAGATATTTACTTCAATAACCATTGAATGTGAAATTAGAAAGGACGTAACCTCTAGTATGTTAGCTATAATCAATTCTGAAGAATGATGCATATAGCCTTCTAACATACAACAAAGCAATAGGCTGTTCCATTGAAACTCTTGTCCCTTTAAACAATCCCTTTAGCTATTAAAATTTTTGAAATTCGGAAGTGGGAATTCTGCTGAACTTATCTGCATTAAGCACTATCTTGCAGAAAATTGTCTGGATAAAACCCTCGTACCTGGTGATTATTTACACTTTTTAACCATTCTCTATATCAAACCTGTTATGGGAAAGAAAACTTCTAGTACAATGCTGTCTAATTTTTTATCTTTGCTAAAGAACTGTCCTTGTTGCAGATATATGCTCATTTACATGCACTATATATATCAAACCTTCATTACCAAAACAAAAGTTCTGAGGAATATCAACCCTCTCCTCCAAGCAAATGCCCTTTAGGTAGATGGAACTGACATCGTACTTTACAGTCATATGCCCACATCTCTTCCTTGGGCCGCATGAAAAACCCCATTATTTTCAAAATTTTCATTGTTTTGCCAAAATAAGCACTGTTATTGATTCTGTTACCTATCTTAATAAGTTTCCTTTAACTTTTTGCATAATTAATGAACATATGATGGAATATCTATTAAAGGGATTCTGAGGTGAAAATACAAGTTGGGTTCATATGAAAGAGGAGAAAAAATGATGGACACCAGTTTTTATTTCATTTCAATCCGACTTTTGGTTCTCAAGACCTTTGAGTTTAAAGATTTTTCACTTAGGGAATTTCCCTAAATAGTTGAAAAATATGTGATGTCATCTAGTGTATAGAAAAATTGCCCAATCTTGAATGTTGAATATCTCAGGTTATAGTATAATTCCATGCATGAAAATTTTTACACAACTTGTGCACATTAAGGAAAAATCAATTATGAAAATTTTTTCAAAGCTAATTTTTTATTCACTAGTTCCAGGCCCTTTTTTGTTTTAGGGTCAGGCTCAATATCTACCTATATGTCAATATCTTTTTTCAACAAATGGATTCTTTTTTTGAGTTCGGAATCTTTCAAAGAACTTTAACCCTATTCCTCCCGGGCTTTTTGGGGATCAAATATTCCGGGGGGGGATATCAAAAACTGAGAACTCAAAAACTATAAAGGCTACTGATTTCAAGCTTTTTACATTGTTAGTATAACTCATTGTTAGCACAATGAACCAAATTTGGTGTTGTGATGTCATCGTGAAATGATGATATCATCATTTTATCGACGGACATGTTGAAAAATAGGGAAAATTTGGCCAAAATGAACCATATTTGGTGTTGTGACGTCATCGTGAAATGATTTTTTCCGAAAATGGGCCAAAAATCGGGCGTACCAAGGCAAAAAAGGGCGGTCACCCAAAAATTTTTCCACTAAAGTGTTCATAACTAAATTTTGTTAAAAGTCATAAAGTTTCATCATGTCTCCGTTAGTAGTTTTTCTGTTACCATCGAAAAAGGGCTTTGTGGTGGAATCCGGCCCCCCCCCCATCCCAGGGAGGAATAGGGTTAAAAATAAAAAGTAATTTTAAAAGATGTTTTTAAAAGCTCGAAATCGAGGACAGCATGATTTTTTAAAGGGGCCTGGAACTAGTGACCCAAAGCTTATTTAACAAAAAAACTATTGCAGAAGACGTGTAATACACACCTACTGTCTATATGAAAGTTTATAATTCTTTAGCACTATTATAACCTGAGATATTTAAAATTTAAGATTGGGGCAATTTTTCAATACACTAGATGATATCACAGATTCTTCAACATTTTAGGGAAATTCCCTAAGTGGCAAATCTTTAACCCTATTCAGGCCAGGGGTGGGGGGGTTTGGGGCGGATTCCGCCACTTTGCCATATTATCGCTAATTACCCACGAACTTCAAAAGAAGATGCAAAGAAACTATATGACTTTTCCTCAAAATTATATATGAACATTTTGGTTGAAAAAATTTTGGGTGGGTACGCCCATGTTGGGCGTGGCCGCACCCTTTTTGACCATCGGTAAGGCCATATTTTGATCCAGTTCTGGAAAAAATCCGATTTCCGGTACGAATATCTGAAATTTTTCAGCACATCTTGAAAGTACTTAGAATCAATAGACATTTGCTGAAAATCGCATTGAAAAACCTTTTTTCGTTCTTGAGATATGGATTATCAAAAATTGGACATTTTTGGCTAAAACTTTGGTAAATTTTCATTGGTGCTCTTTGAAAAATGATGAAGTCATCATAAATTGATGACGTCATGAAACCAAAATGGTACCAAAATGTTCACAAAGGGTTGTTATAATAATGTACCAAGTTTCATCGTAATTGGATTAGTAGTTCAGATGTTCTAGAGGGGGGACGGAATCCGCCCCCCCCCCCTGGCTTATTTTAGACCTCAAAAGCCCGGCCTGAATAGGGTTAAGATCAAATATCTCAAGAACAAAAAATCGGATTGAGATGAAATAGAAACTGGCGTTCATCATTTTTTCTCCTCTTTCACGCGTGTCTTGTGTGAACCCTAAAATTTTCCGATGGCCTTATATGGAAATGAATTGAAATTTCATTTACATGGTCCGCAATCAAGTATAATGGCTGAAATTTCGTTTTTTGTTGTTGATTTAATCAATTTGGCGTGCTAGTGTTTTGCTTTTCACTTTTTGTGGCTTTCCGATTTCATTTCACCATTTACTCAGAAATATAATGTAAAAATGAGTAATGAAGCATTTCCGGCCACATGATGAAGCTGAACATTGATGGTAAACTGCAATGTCAATTCCGTCCGCCTTAGGTTCTTCATTGATGACACAATATTTCATATGTCACTAATCTTTTTATTTTGAGCTAAAGAGCAGTGCCTTTGTGCTGACACTCAGTCTGTGAAAAGTTCTTTATCGAAAATAACTCTTTGCAGCTAGGTAGAGCCCTTAAGAGAAGCAAATGGATCAATTTTTTGTGTCAATCGTTCCTATCACAAAAGCAAGAATTCTGGCTTGTACAATACCATCTTTGTTCCACTTGAAACTAAGGAACAAACTTCACCTGGTCTCAACCTATGTTGCTTAAACAATGACTGAAAGAGGTCGCTAGAGTGAGGTAGGTAGGTAGCCCAGCTAACTAAAGAATCATGATTAGCTATATCTTCAATTAATTATTAAAACTGCATCTCAAAGTATGCAGCAATAATCTTCTTTAGTAAATGATTCAAAGCTTGAACATTACCATTACAAAACAGCAAATAATATAAACTCCAAAGTAGCTGGTTATTAAGTGGTTACCATTTATAAGTAGCTGGTTATTAAGTAGCTACAAAGCTTACATCACTGATGTCATACGTATGAATTTATTAAAAAAGACATATATTTTTCTTGTAAGATTTATTGAATATTTACACAGAAAAGTATGCCATAAATTTCTTGTCTTTCTGAGTGACCTCCTTTCCTCTTTTGGCAATTTTGAGAAATTTTGTGTTTGCGAACAACAAAGCAAATATGGTAGTCTTCAATAAGAAGAATTCACAGGTGAGAAGGAATAAGGAAGGGGGCAGGGGTTACATAAATCTTAGACTTTGGAACAAATAGAGAAGTAAAAGCAAAAATGTAAATACAGTTTTTTCTTTCTTACATAATAATATGCTGAGCTAAATGTAAATTGTGCATATAAAGTATAATGTGTAATAAAATGTGAATTAGTGTTTGCTTATGCTAAATGTCTTTAACTATTTAGCTTGTGCGGAGAAAAAACTTATGTCAAGCCCTGAAATTACTGCCGGACATCGGATGTCTTGTAGAAAATGCAGCATGTCATGCAGAAAAGATAATGTACCTGACATACTTTCTATAGTTTCCGATAGAAAAATGGAAAATAGGTTCACAATTGTCTTAATGCTCAGTAGAGGTAGAAAAGTTACTTCAGGGTCTGTGTTTTATGTAGAGCTTATTTATCATTCATTTGAAGGTTAAAACTGTTTGCTAGATAATTATAATATCATTTCATTATTAATTTAAACTTGTCACGCATAACACAGTAATAAATTTTTCTGTGTTAATGAAATTCCTGATCATTTGCGTTGGAAGAGTTTCCAATTTTTTGAAGAAAAATATTTTTTAGGAAGTTTGTCCTTGACTTGATTAGTCAAAATACATCTGAACAATCGTTAAATATCTGCCAGACTTACTAAGAGACAAGCTTTGTCTTTTTATTTATTTGAGTATCAGATTTTTTTTTCTGTGCATTACTACCTACACTTTCCAATCGCAGCATGTTGCGACACTTACTTTCAATAATACCCACAGGGACATCAGGGCCAGCTCCTAACAAGTTAGCTCAACCAGGCAAGTTCTCGGTACATTTCCAAACATGAGTTTTAGTATAAGGGATGTCTACGGATCCTACAAAAGTTGTTTGCTATCTTGAATTTATTTATGCTAGTACATTTTACAGACCGGAAACTTCACTAATGGCAAAATTGGTGGGAGGTAACTAGGCTTCAAAAACCAGAAATAAAATATAAAAACACGAAATAAATCTGTTAAATTCATTAAAGAAAACTAGGTATTACATGTCTAACATACTTCCTTTAAAAGTCTGATGAAAATCAAAATTTTGCAAATGTCAGCATTTCTTGGTCATTATTTTACATTTTTTAGCATAAAGTTTTTTTTTGACATTGAAATTGACATTTTATGCTTGGAGCACAGAGTTCATGGAGAAATCTTTTTTTTTTTATTACTTTTTAATTTGTAGTTTGAATGTGTTGGTATATTTTTGGAGTACTAAAAATACTTTTTCAAACATATTAATTTGCAGACCGGGAATAGTGGGAGAAGTGGTGCAATATTGCAACTCTTGCACAAATCCTGCTAAAAACATAAAAATTGGCAAAACAGTTTTTAATAGTATTAAGATCAATTTAAAACTCTGATCTACCTCAAATTTTGGTTTGGCGCTTATCTTTAAGACCAGAATGGTACTTAGTAAGGCCAAAAAGATTCTCTTGGCCAGGGGCAAGGTGAATTCCAAACTGGCTAGACTGACCACCAATTAGAAATAGAAGAACAAGAACAAGAGCAATTTTGTCTTTAACGTAAAAAGTATATATTATTGGAAGCCATAAAGTTAATAGGTATATCTAGAGTGCTGGATATTTATGAGAAAAATGAAGCCTCGTTTTTTGTAAGGCAAACTCTGGTCAAACTGTCATAAGAAATTTAAATTTTTTTTCATAAAATTTTTTATGAAATGGTGATGTAATAGCTCTAATAAGTTTAAGATATGTTTAAAAACAACAATATTTAGCTTGTACAAATCAATTATGTCTAGTTAAAAGTTTTACCAATTATGTTAAAACTTCGCTGTTAGTACGTTTTTTGGTGTACAATCTGGAATTTTAAGTCTTTATTTTCTACAATTGTGAAAAGCAGTATCCAACACTCTACATATACTAACTCTATGGGGAAACCTTTTAGAAAGTATGGTCCATAAAACCCTCTAACTATAAATAAAATAAGAAAGATAGAAAATAAATACAATAAATATGGAAAACCATATATAATCTAATTGAGAATCTAATAGAGGCAAAAAAAGTAAAAGTACTACTAAAACATGAAGATGGATTATCCTCTATAATTATCAAAGATCCTAAACACTCAAGTAAGTTTGATAATCATCTTGCAGGTATCTTTGGACAGGGAAATTTTTAAAAACATCTGGCCGATTGCCTAACCTTTTATTTTATAACTGAAATGTGAACAGGGGTAGTAGACCTTCAGAAATCAAAAATGGCCCCTTCGCCAAAACACTTTGTTCCTGAGATATGGTGACGTCACAATCTACGGTCAAAAAATTTTTTTATTCTTAAATTTCAATGTTTTATATGTCAGTCGATACGAAATTTTATGCTGATCATTTATTAATAAAAGATATGGGGTTGAGAAATCCTCTGTGAGAAGCTACAGAGCCTAGAAGTTCTGATTATAACATCATCGTCTAATATCAAGGAAAATTTAAAATCCTCAAATTTCACTGATCAATTAATCAGAAATTTTATGTTATTTTATACTAATTATTACTAAATTAAAAAAAATAACAACCATAAAATACCAATATGGAGAGGCATAGACTCCATAAACTTAAATTATGACGTCATGATGTTCCGTCTTGGTCAAGACTTGAAACCTTTTTGCTCGGAAAAAATAGATTTTTTCCCATTTCAATCTTTATGGCAGTTTCAAAGACGTTACCAAATATCCTATACATATATAGATAATGGCATAAATAAGATACAAAGTAAGTATACTTAATAGAATACAAAAATAAATTAATCCTGTTGCCAATTTACTCAGCTGAACATTTTGGCAGTTCTTTCTCTGATAAAAGGAGGACCGAAAGAAGATTTGATCTAAAGATCTGATCATTGGCAATCCAGAATGTCAACAAAGTTTGGGTACAAAATTACTGAGATATTTGATCTGAAAGTTTTGTCACTCTTTTGTCGCTTTCTATACACTAGATGACATCACAAATTCTTCAACTATTTAGGAAACATCCCTGAGTGACAAAACTCAAATATTTCAAGAACCAAAAGTCGGGTTGAGATGAAATAGAAACTAGTGCTCGCCATTTTTTTCTCCTCCGTCATATGAACCGAACTTATATTTTCACTTCGGAATCCCTTTAATAAAAAGAGCTTCTGGTGGTTTGTCAGTTTTATTATGTGTTCATTATAAGCTCAATATGGCATGAAGAGGTTTTCTGTGGATGTTAAAGTTTTATCAGGAAATTTTTCATGAGAGGTCGCCTGCAGGCAGCTTCTAGTTTCAATTGATTTAGAATTATAAGCTTGATAAATAGAAATAGTGTTGATAGATTATTAGACTTCCTAGTTAAATATAAGAATAAATGTTTATTGCTGTTAAAGGTGTAAGATACTGGGATACGTTTTCTAAATTTTAAAGTTGCTGCAGGAAAATCTTTTGTGGGAGTTCATCTTCAAAACAGGTTTTAGTGACATTTGTTTTGAATGGCAATTTTTAATTAATTTTCAGGCCAGAAGAGTATTACTTGAATGACTTAGTGAGGTTCATATTCCGTATGATCAAAAAGCCAGTTCGCATCATCCCTGTACCTATGCAAGCCTACATGTAAGTGACTCGTAAATACGTGTTCATTTTTTTATTATGCCTTTTGCTAAACTTTTATTCTTTATGCACTCATCTGCTCCCATTATCTGATCAAAGTTTACTATTGTATTGGAATGAGGATTCATCACTTCAATTATTCATTTTTATCTCAAATGAATTATTATTT
>JANSTP010119896.1:0-12876 GCA_025330745.1 Cladonema radiatum | reverse complement strand
GTCTGTATATAAGCGTGATGACTATATCTTTTTCATGGATAATTTCTCTTAGACAGACTGTAGCTGAAAGTAAACATGAAAGTTGTCGGACGACTGGAATATAGGACAAATTGGATTTCGATAAAATGATTTGTCGGACTAAAAATACTTATTTTGTCGGACAAATGAATTTTCGGACTACCGCTACGCACCCATGTATAGCTCGGTTCAAAATCTAAAACCAAAGTACAAAAGAGGGTTGTTAAATTATATTCAAAATTGTGCTCTTTCCCGATATCTCGAAAGCAAAATTAATATCTTGAACAAAAGGAATAAGGTTGATATGGTGATTGTCAGACTTTTTGTTTGTTCTTGTGCTTCACTTCTACTAAACCCAGCAAGGAGGAGGAGCTCCTAGTGAGAAAGCAAGATAGCTATAATTTGATTTTATTCCTAGTTGTCTTGCATTCAGATTTATTATGAAAACCTTCCAAAACGTTTTGTAGCTGTTCTTTAAAAGAGATCAGAGACAGCGACATAACTCTAAAAATTTGATTCTTTGCCTAAAACCTTTGTTGACTGATGGAACTTTGTTTCACAGGAAAACTTCGACTAGCAGATTTCTCAAAACATTTTTTGGTCAAGTGACATACAAAAATAGGATTGTAGGTCAGCAATAATGTTTTGTCTCAAATTTCAAAACTTTCCGTACCAAGCAAAAGATCATTGAAAATGCTTCAAAAAATAACAAAAAAATATGTTGACTTTGCTGTACCGAACCGTTTGACTTACATTTTTGGCTAAATTTACTCTCAAGTTTTTCCCAATCTCCTCAAGTTAAGTATTTCAGAGGTAAACATCGTACGAGCTTCCACTCAGAATTGTGCTTCATTCGTTTGAAAGTAGATAGAGTAGACTTGCGGTTTGGCTTTGTTTGTTTTAACACTTTGACTTATTTAATTCATACACTTCGGGAAACAATATCGCGCAATCTCTTTTTCCTGCTAAAATTATTAAAAAAGGCTGTCATTGTTGTGTCGGGTCATTTAAAAAGGATTTAAAAAGGATCTTTTTGCCATGAAATGTAACGCTGAAACTGCACCAAAAAGATAAAGATTAGTTTGTTGCAAAGTAGCCTATACAGCTGATATGCCAAATAGCACGAAAGTTAAGACCTCAGCTTAAAAGGATATCCTAAAACTTTAGATTTCATACTATAAACCTCAGAGTTGCTTACATTTTTATGGAATTTTAGGCTTCCAAGTTGGTTCGTCGTTGCTTAGAAAATATGCAGTAATGCAAGAACGACACGCTGCTCATTTTTACAAAATCGAAAGGGAAAAGATGTCTGGAATGTAAATATAAGTTTTTTGTGCAGTAATAAATACAAATTTAACAGGATTCTGACAAAATGACTTCTCAAAATCTGAAAACTCTAAATTTTATTTACAGAAAATTTTGAAAGGTGCTTCTTAGTGAGAGGTCAAGTCCTGGCGTTGCTTATTTTTGAGCTTTTTTAGACCTTGAATGGTAATTGCTTATAAATCGGTTGCTTTTAAAGAAAAAAAGTGTACTTTGGATGGTTTTCATAGAAATTCTCATAACGTAATGCCTCGATTAAGCGCCCCCCTCGAATAAGCGCCCACCCTGTAGTCGAAACTATTGAATAAGCGCTCCCCTTGAATAAGCGCCCACTATTCAAGCTTTAGAAATGGGCGCTTATTGGAATTTGGGAGGAAAATATTAATGAGAGTGAAGGAAAATTGGTGACAATTATTGAATTGTCAGCACTGTTTCATTTTTGGTTTCAATATTATTTGTTTCTTTTCAAAGAATAAGAAAAGAAGTGTATCAATGAAAGAGGTTTTCATTAATTTTGATCTTTTTGACTTGCTCTCAAATTTAATTTTTAAATAAGCGCCCCCCTCGAATAAGCGACCACCTAAAAGCCTCCAAAAATTAATAAGCGCTTGGGCGCTTAATCGAGGCATTACGGTAATTCAAAAAGTTTGAAAACTTTGCGTGTTCCGCAATATATAACTCTATTTTTTTTTTTTTTTTTTTTTTTTTTTGCAGTTTCGCTATAGGACTTTGTGATTGCTACCAAAGCACAGTTTTAAGTATAATTATGTAGAGATGTTGATGTTATTTTACAACCTTACACAAGGTTTTATTCTAAAGTTTCTATTTTATAGATTTTGTTACATTGTGAACATCCAGAAAAGAATTTGAAAAACCTAGTTTTTTTTAGTTTTCTGCGGAAAACAGCTCATCAATAATTTTATAGGTGAAGTCATGGCAATGCGGTCAAATGTTTGTTCCCGACTTGTTTTTCTACCCATATCAAATTTGCCCATATCAAAAGGAATTCGATTTTTTTAATATCTGAGGTTAAAGGCATTGAAGGCATTGACCGTCTTATTTTTATTTGCGTAGACATCACGTTGATCTTCTCAGTGATATATTTAACAATTTTTCGTCATTTTCATTCTTATCTAGTCCTTTACAAGTTGATTTGCTTCTTTTAGGTGACCCAAACCTATCTGATAATGCTAACAAATCTATTTTGGAACCTTCTACCTTCTACTAAATTCATAATGGTCAGTAATTGATTTGCAACCAAGTTTTGCAGTTTTTTTTTTTGGGGGGGAACCTCTTTAACTTGTTTACTGTTTCTTTTTCAGAGGATGTTGAGTCATGAGGTTGTGCTGTACTTATCTCTTGTCTTTTTTTGGTTATCTCCTTAAAAAAACTTAATATGCTTTTTTTAGGAGGCTCGGAAAACCTGAGTTACAAAATCGAGTTAAAAAACCGAGTTACTAAATCGAATTTCTACTTCAAGAAATAGTGAACCGAGTTAATAACTCGAGTCTCTACTTTTCAGAATAAAGAATCGAGTCACTAACTCGATTTTCTATTCCAAAAAATAGAGAATCGAGTTAGTAACTCTATCTTTTATTCTTGGAAATAAAGAATCGATTTACTAACTCGATTCACTGGTCTTTGGAATAGTGGCACGAGTTAGTATCTCGATTCTCTATTTTCTGAAATAGAAAATCGAGTTAGTTACTCGACTTACTATTTAAGGAAATAGACAATCGAGTTACCAACTCGATTTGCTATTTTTAGAAACAGACAGTCGAGTTGAAAATAATTAAAAAAAAGTGTTTCGTGAGACGTTTTCAGTTTATTACAAGGCAAAAATCAAAATGTAGAAATCTCTAAACATCTAAGTAATATTTTTTCAAGAGAAAAATAATTGTTCTTAGAAATACGATAATAGCCCAAGTCAAACTGACGATTTTTTAATTTATATTTAAATTTTTAGGGAAAGAGTGAAATACAAATACAAAACAAATACAAAGTTTTAGTTAAAGAGCTAAATACAAAACTAAGCATAATTATTTTCATATTTGTCAAAATTATTTACTTTCAGTTGGTTTTCTTTGTTTCAAAAAAATTTAAATAGTCCATTTAAATTAAAGATTAGATTTGAAAGATTGCTTAGATTTCTAAAGGTGGATTTACATTAGTCTAATATATTTCGCCAAATATATTTGGAAGTCGCACCTAGTATATTTAGACAGATGTAAACGGCCTCCAAATGTATTTGGAAGTATTTGAAACACAAGTGCTCCTAATATTTCTTTGATGTTTGCCGAAAGTTCATTCAAATTCAATAGAGAAAAAAAAACAAAAGAAAAAAGAAAATGCGTACGTGATAAAAATTTTTTTCGTAATTATTCTGGGAATTTGATTGGCTAATTTTACTTCAATGACGTCAAGCGCTATTAGAACAATGGAAAAAGTTGAAAAATTTCAACTCTCAAAGCGCACAAAAAGTGAGCGCTGCGAACAACTCATGTTGTGCAATACTTTTTCTGAGCATGCGCATAAGATGAGCGCTTTGGTCGGCGAACAAAACTACCGAAGTGGAAAGCCGCCTTAAGATTAAAAATATTTGCACAAATATATTTGGAGAGCTTCCAAATATGCTTCCAAATATATTTGGCCAAATATATTAGGCTAATGTAAACCCACCTTAATGTTCTTTTATGGGTATGATATTTTGCCTTTCAATAAACTTCAGACGTTTCACAAAACACTGATATGTTTTTCATTATTTTCAACTCGACTTTCTATCTCCAGGAATAGTGAATCGAGTTAGTAACTCGGTTCCCTATTTCTTTGAATAGTAAGTCGAGTTACTAACTCGATTCTCCATTTCAGAAAATAGAGAATCGAGTTACTAACTCGTGTCACTTTTCCAAAAAATAGGGAATCGAGTTAGTAACTCGATTCTCTATTTCCAGCAATAAAGAACAGAGTTACTAACTCGATATTCTATTTTTTGGAATAGAAAAGTGAGTTAGTAACTCGGTTCACTATTTCTTGAAGTAGAAATTCGAGTTAGTTACTCGGTTTATGACGTCATAATACGTAACTCGGTTTTTTAACTCGATTTTGTAACTCGGGTTTTCCGAGCCTCCTTTTTTTTAGCTTCATAACCTGTTATAAACAACCTCAATAACCTCAAGGTCCTAACCGTATGCCTTATTCGATGCACGTTAAAAAAAGAGATTTGTTGAAAATCTTTAGTTTTTCATAAAAAAAAAAAAAAAAAAAAAAAATTGAAATCTGACATTATACTAATATCAGAGATGTTTGACATCGCCCTAACAATGTAGTTAATTTAAACTGAACTTTACCAAACTGTATGTCATATTGAATGACGCTCTCCTTGCGTAACGATAGCCAATATCATTACTCTGTGAAGTATCTATATATGTCAATCAAATAAATGAATCATGTCTCTGCCAAATAATGAATGTCTCCTCTTTCTGTTGCTATTACATTTCCAATCCATAGTTATACTTTTCACCTAGCTTTAATGACATTGGGCAAAAGTTAGTTGGTTAAAATCGAAAACACTAGTGATACTTTCAAAATATTTTTTTGGGAGAAAACCAAATCTGAAGTTATTCGTTAGAATCATGTACTACGGTCAAATATATAGATCTGCAAGATAAGTATTTTACCACGGATTTCTGGCTAGAGTACAACTCTTGGAAATATTATACAAGATTTCTTCAAGTACCCACAACCACAATGAAGTAGTCTCTTATGAAATGACGCTTTATCTGATCGAGTACACGTAGATCAATTTTACACGATATCTTTAGTGCCTGGAAACCGGTTGCATCATTATTTGTCTGAATGGTTTACTAGGTCACCAAGACCTGCTAGCTCGCCACCAATTAGTTTTAATTTTATTAAGCTATTTGAATATTTAAATTAATTTGACTGTTTGTTCTTTATATTAATTTTATTGGTAAAGTCTTTGTGCTAGAACTAAACTCGGAATATTCTTATTGGGTAACATTATAGTGGACGAAAGCACAATGACAAGACAATAGTCGGCTGGATTGATGGTTGCTTGCAAAGGCATTTTCATTTCTTTTTGCACTGCCAGAAGAGCAAAACGTTTTCAAATATAAAAAGAGTATTACTTGTAGGAATTGTTTTCCTTCAGCCATTTTCACCAGGCAGACTACAAACTTTTCTTTGAGTTTAAAAAAATTTCATAACAAAATCACTCATGCTCAAATAGGGGTAAAAAACCACTCAAATCTCTTAGCTTTCAGCCAAAAAAGTTAAAAAGTATAATTTGTACGAGTTCCATGTTTAACTGCATCAAGAACCTGTATGAAGACCATTGGACAGTTTTTAACTTTTTTCACATTGGTTTAAGATCAAAGAGATTGATATTTTTCTAATATTTAACTGATTAGCCTATTATTATTTTTAAATATTTCCTGGTTGGATTGCTCTATTTGTTCCAAATACTTTTATTGATTAACAATAGCAGTAAGGTAATCTAATTTTTTAGCATTTTTTTCTCTTGGTTCAACGGCTTGGTTCAGCTTCGAAGGGAAAACCAGAATATTGTTTGTTTACTTTTAAAAACCAATCAACTGAAGACATTCTAATGCGATTGTTAACTCTCAAATCCATTGGAGGATATTTATATTTTTAATCATTTTGATTGGAAGATTCTTTTCAATATGTCAATCATTTGAGGCATTGCTTTATCGACCAATGAAAATTCTTGTTTCCTATTTTTGATACAAAATATTTACAGCTGAGTCAAACAAAACTCTTTTCTCCCCCTTCCATAGAATTTTACGTGGATTTTTATCAAACTGACACCATACAGAACAGAAAAGAGTTTATCTACGCTAGGTTACAGATAAACTTGAAAGTTTGATAATAAATTGCATCTGGAACATATTTTTTATGATAAAATATGTAGAAAGCTGTGATCAAAACATTATCGAGGATATTGAATGTAAAACATTTTTTGACCCCTGAAAAAAATTACTCTACCCCTCAAATATATGCAGGCTTGTTTATCCCTGAATATACCTTTTCAATGTGTAGATCTATAGACAGATTTTTATAATATTGAATAAGATTGGCGTGCAGGAATAATTATATTTGAAAAAAACATTCGAATTTCTTTTCTCGATATTATTTATACTATCATAATTGATGAAAAGAGATCCATGACAACTTTGAAAATACCCAACAAAATTGAAAATATAAGCTAAAAATAACCACTCAAGGAAAACGGCAAGACAATACATTGTTTAGCATAATCAAATAAATATTAAAAAAATTTAAACTGGAAAATGCAAATACAAATCGATTTTCCAACATAAATAATTTACACAATATACATTGCACACCCTCGTTATATCCACAAAATATAGAAGAATTTTATGTTTACGAGTATTTGTAGATATAGACAGAGAGAGTTTTATGTTCTAATATCTTTTAGCTACCAAATACACATAACATATCCTTCTCTATAGCTGCGTCAGCAATCTACTTGACTACACTCACAAGATTCTACGATTTCAACATCCTTTGTCATCTCAATACCCTCTGCACAAGTCGTTGAAAACTGTGTCGTATATTTAACCGGCTTGCAACTTCGACAAACCTGTAAACTTGCATCCTCATTCGGTTCATAATACGTATCACAAGATCCAACACACCTCTTATTTTGGACAATTAATGTATTACATACATCCGAGTCAAAAGTAATTGATTGCTCAAATGATTCAGCTTGACATGACGATGATGCAGTGACTGCCATTGTCTGAGCGTGATAGAATAAGGTGGACACCAGTACAAGGAGCATCAAATGCATGTTTCGTAATTTTGTGTAATCGTTCGCTTTTACAGCCGTGTTCAATGAGTGTCCGCTTTTATACTGAAGTACTTATCATCAAGCGCCAAGCTTTTATAATCTTCTGACATCATTCAAAGCCTAGAAACGGAAAATATCTCCTTTGAAGTATTTGTTTACTTTCAAAATTTTTCATAGGGCCAACTTTTAGTTAAAAAAATAATTAAAAATTGATTACTTGTTGTAAAGTCATATTTTCATGAACAGGCTTGTTGCAGAAATTAGTCACGAAACTAGATTTCAGTTTTAGAATTGCACAACAAAAACAAATTCTTCAGAAGATAATACACTCTCAACACTTAAGATTAAGCCTCAATATTACAAAAAATACTGGAGTTTTTTTTTTTTTTTCAAAAAAAAGCTCTTTCAATTTAAACTCTTTCAAGTAACATGTGAGACTGAACCCAGATATAGTTACTCTCGACTAACTCAGTGTTATGTCCATTAGGCTAAAAGTGAAAAAAGGAAGCTTAGGTGCTACAAATGATTTTTTTTCTTGAAATATTTGACCTAGAGAAAAACCTATTTGACCTAGAGTCTCTAATCAGCTGTTTATCCAAGGAAATAGTGGCTAACAGTAAACTCACATTCTCACACTATGGAGTGTTAGCAAAAATAATAAATCTATCCTTGAAAAAAAGTAAAGGGGAGAGTACACATTTTGGTTTTATGGGAGCAGTCTAAAAATCATTGACTCTATCAACGCATGAAAACTAAATTTATCAAGGGGGAAAAATTTTCTTCATTTTTTACAATGTGAGATTTTCTATTCTTTAAAATATTCAAAATTTCTTTTGGAAAAGAGTGTTTCTATTTAACTGTGAAGAAATAGAGCCTTGCTGTGTTGGTTTGATTTTTCAGTTAACAATTACCAACAACTATCTAACAAAATGTTTTGGATGAAAGTTTTAAAGTTAGTGTTTTAAAGTTTTGGATTAAACTATAGCTATCAAATTTAACTTAACTCCATTCATTTACAAGCAACAGTACTGACTTTAAGCTTTTTGAAGCAATTTTCCATAGCATAACTGACAGCAACTTTTAAAAAAGTGACAACAGTGAAGAGGCTGCAGCTCACTGGTAAGGCAGATTTTAGATCTAAACTGGAAAGAACTAAGTAAGAACTTGGATCAAAAAGACTCAGTAAGGTAAGGACTGGTAGGGACTAAATCTTAGAAAAGCACACCAGGAATGCAATCATTAAATTTTCATTTTAGTAGATTAATTTTTAGATCCATTGATTTTAATGATCTAAAATCTAAAAAATCAAAAAGCAGTATAAGTGAAGATATTTCAAAAGTCCTCAATGCTTTTTTTTTTTTTTTTTTTTTCCTTTTTTGACACACCCTATACTTGATACTTCATTGAAAATCATTCTTTCTTCATGTAAAATACAAAAGTCACAAGGAAGTCAGAGAATAAGGTCAAAAGTACCTAGGAAACTCACGGGGTTGAATCTCACTGGGTCACTTAAACAGGGGTGTCTAATAACTTGAGTAAACTCAATTTTTGTGATCTATAAATTTTCTAGAGATTTTGAGCATTACTGTTTCAGTCTGCAAATTAGAGTACTGGCAGGAATTGTTGCTATGCATTAACCCTATCTGGGCTGGGTTTTTTTTGCCGTAAATTGTCCGGGGGTTGACCCCCTTCTCCCTAAATTTCCGAGATAGAAAGCAGATATGAATATCTAACTTTGCCAAGTTATAGAGCAACTCTTTACAACATAATTTATACAAACGTCATCAGGACGCTAACGTCATCGAATTTCCCAAGAGGCCCATTTGATATTCGGGAAAACCTAAAAAATTGACAAAAACATCATTTTGACGTCATGACGTGATTCTGACAGGAAATAAATGAAACAGTAGCACAAGGAGCTACTTCGAAAATTTTTTACCGAAAAATGAGGGGGTGGCTCTGAGCAATGGCCTCTGGAAAGTGGGGGGGGGGTAATTTTTTTGGACCTAATTTTTTTTCAAAATGTACCCAATAAAATTTCACTAAAAGTCACCAAGTTTTGTCATATAAAAATTAGTCGTTCGAGGAAAAACTACAAGAGGGGGGGGGGCAGTCTAGATAGGGTTAAAGCCAGTGAGTTGAAAAAAGTTCAACTCCCTGGTTGGAAAGACGTTTTTCACTCGAGAGCTGAATCTACTACAACTTTTTCGAGAGAACATTTCGTTCGAAAAATTTTGTGTATATACAAAAGAATGTGGAGTTCGCCCTGAATTTAAGGGAATCTGGGGTACAGTTTAGAATATAAAAACTTGTAGACTAATTCCAGATTATTCATAAAGCCTGTAACCTTTAAAAACCGAAACTAACTTTATAAAGGAAAATATTTTTGGTATATTATTTTGTGTTCTGGAATTATTTCTTTGCCAGGTCGGATCTTTACTTCAAAAGTGACACGCAAGTTATTTGTTTTGAATTTTCATCACATTTTAAGTTATTACTTCCACTTGGCACAAAACCAAAAGTTTCTTTTCCTATGTACTCAAGAATAAAAACAGCCCTCCAAAAGCCAGCCTACGTAAATGTATGCTATCAAACATTAAGGGAGAAAATACGTGACCACTTTTCCGAAAAGTGTTTCTAGAATGTTATATAAAAAAACGTTGAATTGGCGTTCAACGATTCCTGAAAAAGGATGCTAAAAGAACCATTTATATTTTTTCTACGTACCATTTAATTCTGACCATCGATCGAGTAGAAGACGTTCTTTAGCCCAAGACACCTGGTCACACTACTAACAGGGATGCTTAGTGTCTGACTGAGATACTGATTATGAATCTATGTATAATTTGCGTAGCGAAATGCTAATGTTATGGAAGTGAACATGCTTTTCTGGGAAAATAGGGTGAAATAAAAGATTCTCATCGTCCCAAAACACTTGAAAAGAAAAACCAATCTGAAACCAAATTTACTATACACACACTCCTCGAATGGTTCTAACGAATTTTAGTCCTTTTTGACAGTTGGTTGCTATGGCAACGGCCTATGACGTTATTAAATGGTAAATGTTTGAATTTTATTATAGCTTTACTTGTGCTTTCCCTTTAGCGACCGAAATTGGCAAACATATACCTTAAACATCCATTTAAGGGATCTCGCAGCGATCTGTTGCATTGCTTTTTCTGGATTATAAAGACGCTTCAGCGTCATGTGATGCTTTTTTTTAGAAGGGCGATATATTATAATCCTGTTACCATCACAATGAACTATGGTTTTATAACTGCAGTAGCTTAGATAAAAAAATTGATAACAAGACCAATAATCTAAAACATGTCTTGGCGATTTTAGAACATTGATATAGGTATAGGGTCGAGCAGCGATCTGTTACTACATTAGCAGCTCAATGCGACTCTGCTTGCAGCTAGTATAAATAGAATCTGTTTCATGCCAGGCTTGAAACCACTGTACGTACTAAATAAGTTACCGTGCTATAGTCAACAAAATGATCGGGCTCCTGGAGAAAGTTATGTGGTATATTATTATTGATATGAACTGCCAAAAACAATAGTGAAAACGTCAGCTTATTCATTTAAATAAAGATTAGCTGCATGTATCGTAGCATGACGATGTAGCGTCGTGTTGGCCTGTTGCATTTATCAATTGAAAACAGACTTTCGGCCTGAATTTTTTCGGTTATGCCCCCTCCAATGTTTTCTTCAATTTTACTTCCCAGCCTATTAAAAAATAGATATTTGGTAGTGTATCCAACACATTACTTCCTACATATTTATAACCTCTTTTCTACGTTGCAAATATTCGCAGTTTTGTGTACGGAAAGCTTTCTAGCTGCACGCACCATCGTGGTGGCCTACTACCGAAGTTCTATCAAGTGATTGCTGTGCTATCCCTTCCATTTAAACCCTTATTTATGAATTGGAAATAAAAGAATAAGTTTAGCATCGATGAAAGAATATTTGTTCTAAATTAATAAATCCAATTTATGGAGCATTTCGACCTCACTTTGTTGTCATGGCAACGTGGAACGAATTTCAAATCAAAAAATTTCGAAACCATTTGTGATACTCCAGATATATCGAGTTTTGTCAGTCATTGAAATGTTTTGAACATGCTATAGAATTTCCAAAAGAAGACATATTAATTACGTCATTCGAAGTTGCGATGGAGGATGTTCGGCTGTCTAAACTAGACCACCAAGTTTTTAACTGCGATGATGCGGTCAGTAAATTTTAAATTTAAAAACAAATTGATGACTAACGCTTTTTAAATTTTTAGAAAATTGAAAATTGACTAAAATTTCTTTCAATTTATAATAGGTTCATATTTCTTTTAAAGTACGTGAAAAATCAACGAAAATAAATTTTGGATTATCTTTTCACGAAAAGAAGATTTTTAACATGGTAGTCTGGTTTACTCAGGCGAACTATATCGATGGTAAAGAACAGGCGGAGTTATAACAATGTTTGAAAACTGATATTTCAATGGCGTCACGGGCCGTTGCCACTGCAAAAAAGTTGAAATTTGGCTAAAACTTTGGTCAGCAAAGGTATAGTGCCAATAAAGAAGTAAACGATTTTCATAAGCCATTGACATAGCAACAAACGGACAAAATTGGGCTAAAGTTATATATGTTCCAAGCTTAGTCAATAAAGGTGAAGTGCAGGTGAAGTTATTAAAATTTTGTAAATTGGCTTTTCAGTGACTTCAGAAGTTGTTTTTGATAGAAATGAAATTTTAGTCAGTGAAAATTTTTTATTTCACTCTATTTTCAACATAGGAAATATTCACTTCCAGAAAAGGAGCGTTACTCTAGGCAATTTATATATAGACTAGCTGTAGCAAGCGTCACAGGACACTGAAGCGTCGCATCGGCCAACGCAATCCCCTCGATCCTCTATTTACAATTTAAAGAAAAAGATTTGTAAATAAGTACAAGATCGTTGAAAAAGTATTAGTTATAAAATATTCTACTCCATTTATGGAGAACTTCTGTGGCAACACGAAAGAAATTTTAAATCGAAAATATTCGAGACCATTTGTGATATCAGTATATATAGCTACTATGTTTCGTTGGCCAAGATAAAGTATCGATCATTCTATAGAATTTCCTAAAAATAGCTATATTTGAGAAGTCATTTTGTGTTGTCATGGCAACGGTGAAAAAGCAATGACCAAGAAACATTCAGAATCATGGCCAGTATATGTGCACCAAGTTAAATGAGTAAAGATATTGCTTAGGCCTTCTCATCGAGTTTTTCTAAGATTACTGTATCAATTGAGAAACAACTTTCTGCTCATTAACTTAATTTGGCCAAACCTCTTCCAAAATTAATAATAATTCTATTTTTCAGTATTTTTAAATGAATAAGCATTTGGTACCGTCAGCGGGGTGACTTCGGACACCTGGGGTGACATCGGATAAAAGCACCTGAATCTTTTTGGAATGATTTTAATATAAAAAAAACGTTTGTAAGTCAACTTCTTTTGATAGATTACTGATAAAAGAGGACAATAGTCAATCTCTATCGAAAATTTAACGTGTTAACGGCAATAGCGCTGACAATAGTTTCTGTTTTGGGAACATGTTGGATGAACAGAGTTTTCTGCATATTACTGAGATAATAATGGCGTGTCGAATATAAATTTTGAAAGAATATGAACCCAAT
>JANSTP010119785.1:0-12878 GCA_025330745.1 Cladonema radiatum | reverse complement strand
GCCCGGTCAACTTTCTTAAAAAGTTGCCAGTCCGGTGAGTTTTGGGCACCTCACCGGGCCACTGAGACAGGGGTGTATAAGGAGACTTTAAATGAAAATGTCCTACTGACATTGAAATCAAAGAATGACAAAGGCTTTTCAATTGCTATACCACTCTCCAAAAAGTGGGCATAGTAAGGAGGAGGGAGTGTCAGCGGAGGGTCAAATTCATTATAGATAATGTTCGAAAATTGAAATGAACTGATTTTTTTTAGTTTTTGACTAATGAAACAACCCTTCCCTACCCCGTATGTAAAATAGGAAACCATCCCTCTATGTAAAATAGGCTTAATGAAAAAATGAGTGAAAAAGCTTTAATGAAAGTATACCCACATTTAAAGAAATATATATCACCATTGTTTTCTTTAAATGACTGTTCTTAACCATGGAAAGTAACAAAGAACAATAAAAGGAAAAAAAAATTTCACTAAAACATAAAAATCTGTCAATAACAAGGGGAGGGCATTAATCTGACATCATAAATTAATCAAAATAAGTTAGTAGAAAGCTTATATTGAAATATAAATTTCTTTTGCAAAAGTTATACTAACTCAAGGCAATATGTGATGGTTATGGAAGATGAAGACAATTAGAATTCAATTCAAAGTTCATTCAAAAATATACAATCTAATTAGACTTCTTCAAATCATAGCACAATAATATTCTATTTATTTTTTGAATTTGTCCTGAAATTCCTGGAAGATCAATTCCATAAATAGATCTAGAATATCTGAAAACAATCAATCAATTAATTGCATCAGCAAGTGGAAACACAAGGTGACTTACTTTCACAAAATAAAAGCTCCTTGAAAGGACAGAGTAGGGAAAAAACTATGAAAAGCTAAACAGATATATGACTAATTACATCTGTACAATTAAAAATTAATTTGATTTTTTCTTTTTTGACATAAATTGGCTAATCTTACTAATGGGTCTGATGTAGCCAATATGCTTTCCTTTACAAAAACTGCTTCTTAAGGTTTCATTGTAAAAAAAAGTTGGGAAAAACTTTTCATATTAACAACACAATTTTAAATTTGGCTACTGTATTTCCTTCCGTGACAAAAACGATATTTTTCAATCTTGCCCTAATAATGTATATTTTTCAGGCTTAAAAGAGAATAAACTTCCTGAAAATATCACAAAAAACATTTTTGAAGAGCATTGATATCTTGTCAGTCAAAATAATAAATTTTCAAGATTTTGACATTCTTAAATCAGGTATCTTATGGAAAAAATGAGGTATGTTGAATGACTCTTTGCTTTATGATGACATTTGTGAGAAACAAAAATCAAAATCAAATTGTTTCCATCTTCTTCTCAAAGAATATAAGAGCTTAATAAAGAAACAAAAAAAGGAAAAAGGAAAACAGAAAAAGAAAAAGCAAACAGGGGAAAAGAAAAAGTATCAAAAGGAATATATAATGCAGCAGAATAAATATATACTGTTGCCATGATAAAAAATTACTGTAGATACTAATTTACCTTATTGTTACTAAAACAGAAAAATAAAATTCTTATAATCAAGTAAAAACAGACTTTGGGGTGAGACCTTAAAAATAAGGCATGCAGGACCTATTTTCATTATTTTGTCGGCTAGTCTCAAAGCCTGAAAACATACCATGAAATCCACATGCAATAAAACTTTTTAGATCTAGCCTTCTTCATGTGTTATGAACTATATTATTTGCCCTTCAAATTTTTTTCAAACGAGTCTGAAAGGTATGAGAGTTTTTGACGAGATCTTGGGTGTAACAGCCCAAGAAAGTGTGATGTGTGACTGAAAAAATATTTTTATTGGGGTTATGATTTCTCCATCTAATAATAACATTAATACAGGTACAGGTCTGGCATTCTAAAAAACTAATCCTTGCATATGGTTTTAAAAAAAATTCTGGGGTGCGACAGCATGCATTCTTCAGACTGGTTCTCAAACTGTCGAAACAGTTATCGCATTTATATTATAAATTGTTTGTACAGACAAAATTATTTGATTATTAATTATTTTTCTGTCTAACTTCCTAAGCTTTGTTTTCAATTCGCATAGCAGTTCTATTTGTTTATGTTCACTCTGTTTCTAATCTAAAAATCTCAACTTGCTGCTTGGTAACATACGGTATTCCGGTGCCGTGTGTTTTACTTGTTTTTATTGTTTACGTTTTGATCAATAATAATTTTAGGACCATGCTAAAAGGGAAACATTGATAGAAAAGCGTAGCTAATAAATATTTGTTATAAAATTCCCATTGCCACATTATTTATCTTATTGTTAAATTAGTTTTAGCAAGTCTTTTTTCTGCAAATTACTCTTTTCCCATTGCAATAAAAAATTTAAATGATTAGCTAGCAAATTACAAACTTCAAATTTTTAATTTTGTCCACTTCAGGATATGATCTACTTGGATCTATCATCTTAAAGGTGAAAAGTAAAGTATAGGAAGGCTGAGGAAGCTATATTAAGTAGCTAGCTACCTTCTACTCTATATACTGGTCTAGTCTTTTAGCTAGCTAGCTATAAACTTTACATGAATTTGCTCAAAAGACAAACCAAGAAGTCCATGCAAATTCAAATTAGCTTATCTACTAATCATGGCCATGATCTATCTATGTAATCATCATTTGATAACAGTCTATCACAGAGATCACAGACCACACAGTAATAACCAGTCAGCCCAGCCAAATTAAATCAGAGAGTGCTAGCTGAGGGTAAAGTTTCTTATGGGAATCCGAAGAAATTGTCTTCTTTGCCTAATATCTGGTTCATCAGTCTTGTCTTGATAGCTCAGACATTTTCCCCTAGTGTAGCGAGAGTGGATAATTGAATCAAAATTTTTGCGATGATTCGATTCGAGAGCTAAAATTGAATCAAATTGGCGATCTAGTTTGAATATTTTGGTATCATTGAGAATCAAGAATTCAATTCCCGAATCAGTTGGCGATCTAGTTAGTTGTAGTTTTTTTCAGTGCCGGAAATTCAGTTTTGAATATAAGACGCCAACCGCACTTGCAACATAGACTTATATACAATACTATATAAGTCTATGGCTTGCAAGCAAAAATCGCAAGTGTCCATGGAAAAATAAAAACCGTGTAAAAATAAAAGTTTTTGAAAAAAAAGAAGATACACAGAGAATTTATATATTGAAAAATGGATATTGACCTGGATCTGTATATTTTTGAATCACTGTGATTCAATTATTCACTCTGGCTACACCCCAGACTAGTTTCTCTTTAAATTGTCTGTCACGTGACCTTTGAGACATTAACTGTCTTTATTAATATAGACGTCTAGGCAGTTGATGCGAGGTTAAATAATCTCTGAAAGAATTAGATATCACACCCAATACCTTCACCTGTTATAAAGAAGTACACTTGGTTAAGCCTATTTTAACTGGGCTCTTTTGACCCTTAAAACGCTAGGGGGGGGGGGATCAATTTGACAACCTCAAAATTTCTGTGTTCCGGTAATGCTATGGCCATGAAACTGTCTCAAATTGAAGAACAACTCTTACAGACCTGATTTATGCAAAAACTATTTTGCTGACGTCCTTATAATGACGACGCCATCACTTTTCAAGAAAACAGTCAAGAAACCTTTAAAATTATGTCATTTTGGATATGACATCAGACTGTCATTGTGACGGCAAATATATGACATCAGGTGAATGTTGTCGATACTTTAAGACATATTCAATAGTTTTAGAGCGAAGTTTCTCAATAAATCTAGGATCAAGGTCTATTCTGAAAATTTTGAAAATTATGAGGTGGTTTTGAGACATGGCTTCTATTTGTCAATTATCCCTAATAAAAAGATATCAAAAGCTGCAAAATTCTACTTTTTAAAAATTTTTCTTTCAGGAGTTACAGCAAAAGAACTACAAGCGGGGGGGGGATTGACGGACCAAAGTTGAGTTTTGCTGAATAAGTTCGAATACAATCAAAAAACAAAACGTCCTTCAACAGCTAATGTTTCAAAGGAAATTTTTCAGTCCATATACATATTCCGTTTTGCATCAAACTATTGTTCAAGTAATTTGTTTAATTTGATGGAGATTTCATAGTCTATAGCTACCTTGCTGGAATATCGTACTGAACAAATAGGACTTAACCGACCTTTTGGGACTTTTCATTCAGACACTAGTATAAAAGGAGCATCCAGACCAAATTTTAGGTCTAGAGCTTGTTCCGATAAAGACTTACAATAGCTTTTATAGCACCACCCCTAAAACCTGAAAAATCGTGAATTTTTGTATATGATGGTAAATAAATGATGACGTTATTCCTAAAATAATGACATCATCCACCAGTTGATTGTGCTATTTTGTACACCTAAGACTGGACTATAAGTGAGTATACTTTGAATCCTTAAGAATTATTAGTCCTTGCAAAAATGCGGGAGGGTGGAATCCGCTTCACCCCAACACCATTCTCAGTCAAAAATACCCTGTGACAAATGACTAACTATTGACTTATCAGAGGTTGAAGACCAGAGATGTAGAAGGTGTACAGTAAATTTGAAGCTGGAGTCTGACTAAAACTTTCATTATAATTTAATAAGGGTTCTGTGTTTTCAGTAATCCCTAAAAGTTTCGGTGAAAACGTCCACTACGTGTTGATTAGGAGACTCCCAAATTTCTCAAAGAGAAGTGCCGAAAAGCATAAGATTAAATAGGGCATATGTTTGTACAATTTTTTCAGTGTCACAACGATATAGTAGATTTTTATTTGGAAAGATGCCTTACGCCTTACATAGAAACCAAACAATACTTTCTAACCTTTTTCCATAATACCACCTTATATGCTGCAATTATCGCTGAAGTTCAAGTAGCGCCCCTCTTTAGATAAATACTATCTGCGCCCGAATATTTCCTTACGCCTCTTCCTATAGTAAGCAAAAAGAAGGCTAGTGCAAAACGTTTTCGTTTTTGGTGTCGACGAATATATCAAACTTTGGTCGTCTGTTAAAATCAACTTCGGACTAATTTTAGATTGTACAATAAAAATTCTTTTCTGTTTCTTCTGAGTCTAGCAATTAATAAAGTTTAAAATTAAGGACAAATTTTTGTGAGAATTCGAGATTGTCAAGACTTCTCACTTTTCTGTATAACATGTTAAACATTAACTTGGTCATTACACTAAATAACGCTGATCTCAATTTTGTAAATTAAGTTTTTAATGCTTTTTTGTTCCATCGATGAAGATCTTTATATTGATATATGAAAAATCAATTTAGGCGCGACAACAGAGGCAAAATGTGAAGTCGCAGGTCCAGACTTTATCAAAATCTTAGACAGTGTAATTTCCTATCGCATTTCTCATCTAATAAATCCTTTCAGATGAAAAACTGATTTTGACCCATCTGTGCACCTGGGAGCCCTTTTAGTTCTTTCATGGAATCTGAAGTTGCACAAATATTAATAAAGACGAGTAATTATGTTTGTGATTTTTACTTAGTATAATCTTTTAGGATATTCAATCTTGAACGCATATATCATATCAATCTTTTACAAATATTTTACATACCAATGCTCCTTCTTCTACCCATACCATTTACATTATGATTATCCACATATTACAAAAGCTTACTCTGCTAGAGTTGCAATGCCTGTGGGTTTTAATTCTACTTTGCACTGCTGAAGGAAGAATTAGAGTTCATACAGAAAGCGCTGCTTATATTAACAAAAAATCACCACATTAAGGCTCAAAGGCATTATAAAGGCTATGTGATTGATAATATGTTTTTTAAGCACATCTCAAATCCATGAAAACTATGACTGCTTTCCTACTATCTTCTTACTAGCTCGAAAATATGTCGACAAGAGGTCAAAAAAATAATTACAATTCATTTTTGCTCAAAGTTATAGCTACTTACTAAATCGACACATTGACACACATCGACACCCAAGCTACAACTTATCTTGTGAAAACAAAAGAAAGCTCTACAAAGTATTAATTCTAACGGTTCTCTCACTGCTACAGCTTCTATTTCTGAGCATTAGAGCTTGGAAATTTTTACGCAAATTTAAAATGCTAAAAAATCTTCTGATGTTGTCACACCTTATTCATTTTTTTGATATTGCGTAATTTTTAGTTTAACAAGGAAGGTAAAGAGAAAAGGTTAGGGTCGTGGTCCCCTTTAGTAGATCTGGTTTTACCAAATTGTATGATCGCGCCAATGCTTATCTTACCGCTCTCATATCAAACTCTCAAGCCACCACTACTCTAACTGTATGCTGGAAGTACAGGATTTTAACTTTGATATCCGTTACTTATGTATCAAATAGTAGCAGTATCCTTATTTATTTATTATATTTGTTTTTCAGTAAGGCTAGTCAAAACCAGGGGGCTGGGGGGCACAGCCACCCCCCTCCCCACTTTTATTAAGAAATTTGTTTTTTTTCTTGCTTTTCCTACTCGAATTCACAAAAAATGCCAATTGCCTCCCTCCCTCCTCCGCACTCTAGACATGGATTCGATGCCCCTGTCTGAAAAATATTTTATTTAATAGACCCCGTCAAAAATATTTCAGACATATGATCTTTGAAGTTTTCGACAAGGGGCGTACAGGAAAATGTTAAAAGCTGTTTTAACTTAAAAACTGCTCTCTTTTCTGTCTTTATCCTAAATAAACTTAAAGAATTGTAAGAAGAGATTTTTCTAATATGGCAAGGCTTTTTTTCATGCATTTGCTACATGATAACATTCACACTTGGTAAATAATTTACTTAGCTTATATCTTCTTGTTGGGGAAACTGATACGCCTTATTGGTAGCTATGCATACTATCGATTGTGTTTTATTCGATGAAAAACTTATAGGATGTAATAGGATGTAACTATTGTTCCAACTAAATATTGTATTTTTTTCAATACCCTTGTGCTTTTTCTTTAGCTATGTCAACAGATATGTGGAACAGGCAGGATACTCAGTTGCTCTATTATGACCTTCAGGCCGACAACATTTTGTACATAAAGGAATTTTCAGACAACATTGTACTTGGAAGTGGCACGAAATCGGTTCCATCAACTCTACATTTGAATGGTATATGGGAAGTAAACAATACTCATTGCGTGATTGTTGGCAAGGATGCCATTCTTACGACTGGTATGTTCAGACTACTCTTGGTGTCTAGCTACGTTTTTCAATATAAATTAAGTTTTCATATTTGCTTTAGTGTATTTTTGCTATTCACGTTTGCCCTAGTGTATTATTGTATTTTATCTAATAACTGCACCTTTATGCAGGGCACCGAAGTAATGGTTGCTCCAAGTTTAATTTCACAGAAAAAGAGCCTTGGCTTTTCATCACAGCACCTCCAATAAATGGTAACCTGATATGTGTTTATGTGGTAAATGACGTGCCAATATTAAAGGCAGGTGGGATATGCAAAATTAAGCTGACCAAAGGTAAGAAAGAATACATTATATGCAAATTGCATACGGTGACATTACACTGGATGAGTGAATAATTGTTTTTATTGCCTTCTTTTCTATAAAACCTTTGCAAGTTGAAATATTAATAAAAAACGATAAACTTAGAAGGGTATTGAAAGGCTGCCAATAGACTTTGCAGCAAGTCTTGAGCGTCTTGTCATTTATAGGTTCACATTCTATAAAGTTTTATAGGACACTACAGCAAGCTATAACACATTACGACATGCAGCGTTGCAGCGTGTTTATTGAATGTTTCTGTTTGTGCTTTAGTTTTTGAATATTTAAATTTATCTTTCTAGGGAAATATTGGGCAAAGAAGCCGTTTTTTTTTGACGTTGATGGTAAATATCACTATATATCAAAAAATTCGTCCCTACCTGGTTCTACAAGTCTTTCCCAGAATAAACTGGCGTTCACCTTCGATAGCATATGTTTATCGACAGAAAAAGATAAAAATATAACATTCAGTGGTGAGATAGTTTGAATGTCATGAGATTTCTATGTTTTGATTGCACTATCCTAAAAATGGTAACTTTTAATGGGGGTGGTTGGGACTATAACCTATACACTAAGCTATGGATAAGCCCAGTATCCGTAAAGAGGTTCAATTAGTCACTAGTAAAGCTGGTATTTTTAAAAACAAGAAATTTTAAATTCTCTAATCGACTATTTTTAAACCTGGAAGGGCAATTTATTATAGGGTTATACTTTATCTTACCTAAGAACATTTGGATTAATATCAAAACCGTGAGTTTTCAAAACTTATACATTCCCCTGACCTCCTGCAAGACCTCTATTAAATGCGCAATCAAAATGTAAGCTAAGTTTAAAAATAGATAAAAAGAAAATTTGAGCAAGCATTGTCTTGAAGCTGTATAAGAGGCTTGGAATCTATGTATTCTGTTTGTATAAACTTTTAGAGCTTACCAGAAATGTAAACTGCGTCAATAGATTTGCATTTGTAGATTTCACTCTACGCGATTATACGTCAAAGACCCGCGTGTGTTTTAACAAAGAAACAAATCAGTTCTATGCAAAGGCCCCCTTTTGTGAATACATGGCATATATAGGTAAGTTTCAGTTATTAAGTTTTATAAAATTTTCAACATTATATACTGCAATTATTTGTTCAAAAATAATGTATACAATTTGACATTCAAACAGTTGTGCAAAATCACTTTCTTTCCCTTTAAGCGCTAAAAATAAAATATTCTCTTTCTCCCTCATTATTTAAAATCAAATTTGCTTTGAGTCTGTGTAAGAACGACTAACCTAGTACAATTTTAGAAGAATATAACAAAGAAAAAGTTAATGCCATAACCCTATCCATACCGGGGGTTGGGGATGGATAGGGTTTTAGTTTTTTTGTTGTAATTCGGAACCACAAAGAGTTACATGTTCAAACTTTGTGACTTTTGGCAAAATTTTATTAGGAAAAATTTGAAAAAAAAAAAAAAACTGACTAAAAAATTTCGAGTATACCTCTGTCCACATACCTAACTCGAAGCCGTCCTATCAATTTTTGGCACAAATATTTTGAGCAAAACTTAGATAATAATCCTTCGGCAATGATCTGAGGCTGTATTTGAGTCTTGATTGTTGCAACACTTTGGCAAGAATAATTGAGGTCAATGCTTCGACGTTGTGACGTTGTTAAGACGTCATTTAACGGGATTTTCCAGAAATAACGTCGTTTCTGGTACTTTTGGAATAACTGGTGACGTTGTTGAAATGATGGCGTCATCACTTTTGGCATGAATCTTCTGAATCTTGTTCTAAATGACTTGTTTTAGAACTTGGGTACATTTCGTGGTCATACCTACCCTGGAACCTTGAAAAGAAAATGGGGGGGGGGTCAATTTTAAGGCAAAAGGGAAAAGCATTATGCCATCAGTTGTTAATCTAGATGTGTCAAATGTCGAGCGTCTAACAACTTTTATATTCATTACTGTAAATTATATTATTACAGCAGTAGATTTTGGCTTCTACTCAGGTCGGCGTTAGCATCATTAACCTATTTATTCTTATATGTAAAGGCTGATTTCCAACCCTTAACTTTGAGCACTTGCTCGCCAATTTTGTTTTTTTATATCGTTTAAAGTAAGTAAAAGTTATCTAATAAGCCAAATAATTGGATGGCGAATCAATAGTCCTTTTTGTCGAGTGAGCGCAAACAATCAAGGAATGGAAATCAACCTTAACTTATTAAAAAAACTCATCGTGGTAAATCTTTAAAACATCTTAATCATTTTTAGTAACTGTAGAAAAGACATGGAGGAATGAGCTTGTGCTTCAGTTGGATGGAACAACCTTAAAAGGGTTTACTCACGAAGGCGGCAAGTTGGTAATTGTGAACGATAGTGAAAGATTTGAACCGTCAGAACTGACTCCCGATGGAAGATGGATCTTTGGTACCGACTGTATCGCATTAGATCAAGATGATCATCTTTCACGTAAGTTTTTAGGTTTTCCTTTAAGTTTCATCATTATTTTTTATTATTATTAAGAAATTATAAGGTCCTAATACGAACAAAACTGTTTACAAATAAAACAGTTACAGACCCAATATAATAAAAACAGAGATCATTTTTACTTTTACCTGACTTGGTGCAGGGATTTATCAATCCCCCGGCCCAGCGCCTCTATCAAGCTTTTTATGGCAAAAAGTGTTCTGTTTTTTAGTATTTTGAAGACTCAGCGAGGATTCCTTTGTCCAGTTTTGCTAGTTTCTCAGTTTACAGGGCCCGACAGCAATAGAATGATAGCCTCGTCGAATTGAGGGGACCATTAGGACTAACTCTTTTTGTTTTTGAGAATTGTTGCTTGTTGGTCTACGATAATGCAAAGAAAAACGTCTTTTTAACTTTATTTGTGTAGATACGGGTTACAAAATATATATCCTTTTTCGATAATAATTTTTTCGCGTGTGACCACTACCTCATAATAGAAAAATCTCATTGATTAACATGCGAACTTCGAACACAACACATGGCTTTTTTCCTAACAAATATTTTTGATAATGCCAAATAAATGTTGTGTACCAAAATGCGATTCTAATTATAAAACATTGATCTCTGGTTATGTTTCTGTTAACCTATTTCCCAAAGATGAAGAGCAAAGGAAGAAGTGGATGCATGCTATTCCGAGAGCAAATTTTGTTCCTGTCAAAACTTCAGTGATTTGCAGGAATCATTAGCCAAGGGATGCAGATTTTCATAAATATCGAGGACAGCTATATCCAGTCGATCCTCTATCCATTTTTCCAAATATACCTAAAAGCAGTGGCAGATTTGAGGGGGGGTGCACCATGGGCCGTGGCCCAGGGCCTCGCACCTAAAGGGGCCTCGCGCACTATGCAACAAAAATGTGAATGGTGGGCAATTTTGAGAAGACAAAAACATTTTTTCACTGGGCATATTAAAAAAAGCACTATGGATTTTAATTATAATCTCAGATTGATAAAACTTAATTTTACAGTACAACCTCACCTCTACTTCATTTTTCTATGAACTTAAACTGTGGCAGTATAGACATACAACTTACATAGGTGGGAAACATATGACGTCATATAAACACTGGTCTGGAAATCCATTACAGAGTCCGAAAATGACTAAAAAGAAATGACTTATGAGAAAAACAAACTATATTTATTTTTGCATGACTGGCATCGACAATCGCTCTCTAAAGTGGACTAGAATTGTCTTTGCCTTACCCATTTTCCTTGGAAGGATTTCTATGAGATGTTGTTGGAATCGAAATACTAGTACCCAGTCCACTACTTTCTAGATCAAACTGCAGACAGAGTTGAAGATAAACGAAATTGATCGCTTTCTTGATGTTCCTAGTACTTAAAAACCTTTTAACACCTTACTAGTTTTTGTCATTATTGCACCAAGACTTCGCGAAACAAATACTTCCATGACATCACATAGAAACATCTTAGCAGATCAACTAGAAGATTTTTATAGCAGCAGGATTCATTAAAATTGAAATTGCTTTATGAAATTGAATCTTATTCACAGTCCAATGAAAGTATAACTGTTATGAAATCTGAAAATGATATCCCTATCCAGTCAAAAACATTTGAGCTTGGAGCTCCTGTTTTTTATTGAAAATTTCAAGTGAGTAGTTAGTGGAGTAGGTCATGTTCCACTGGTTCAATTTTGGCCGGGCGAACAGCGAATTTAGCAGACCCAAGAGGAAATATTTTTAACCATTCGCTGGCCCATAAAAAATTTTCACCGGGCCTGAGATATCACCTACATGTTAACCTTTCATGTATTTTTTGTGTTTCTTGTCCATTATTTGTTTCTGCATCACAATACCCTATTTGTAATTATTACTTTGTATCCCTTACAGTAGAAAAATATCAATAAAAAAAGATGTTAAACCTATGTGGGCCTGGCCTTTTAGAGTGTCTGAAACAGTGCCGGTGGTAGGGGCCCCGCGCAGATCAAGATATTTTTCATCTAAACATAATGCTTCTTTTAATTTCCCAATACCTGAGGACAGGGCGTACTATACTCCAAGTATACTCTAACTGTACTATACTCCTGGCGTACGCCCTGCCTGAGGACTGTTGTATTCGAATTAATGTATTCGAATTTTCTGTTGATAACCTTTGGAGAAAAAAATTGTTCATTATAACATTCTACAACAGATATTATGTTAGTTTCCATTTCGCTTATTCGCATGAACTTCAAATATATATAAATTCAAACAGACGACATTCCACTTGAATTAGTTGCGCTAAGTTGATGGAACAAGTATGAAGAAGGGCGAAATTGGTACAAGCAGAAGCTGAGACCAAGGTCGTCAATACAAGTCTGGGAGTGCAAAAAGGAAATCGAAATAAATCAATTTATTTATTAAAGGGACATTCCCGCCGATTTTTTTATTCTGTTATTTGAAAGAACACACAAAAATACGATATTTCCGAAAATTTGAGCGTTTAACTCCATTTTGTTGTCTAGATATTGGCATGTTTACATTCAAAAGGTGAGCCTCACCTCGCCGACGTGCCGTGTTTACATTTTTATTATGAAGTGATTTTGTACCTAAAATGAGTCTTAAATTGCCAAAAAAATCTTATTTTTATTAAAACCATTCAGAAGGTTCACACAGAAAAACTCTAATAGAGGAATAAAGATTACTTTTTGAAAATGTTTTGTTTACATTTTATCAAAATACGACATGACGGATATCTGTCAAAAACAAAACCCTCTATATCTCCATGAGTAAAAAAAATTGAGATCTAAAACTTTAGGGCTGTGATTTCCAAACTACCTTGAGCATCTTAAGACAGTGAAAAAATTGGCGGGAATGTCCCTTTAAGTACTATACATAGAATAGAATCTGCAACAAAAAAGAATACCTCGAAAGGCAACGGGTGCCCCGAAAAAAATCT
>JANSTP010119563.1:0-12899 GCA_025330745.1 Cladonema radiatum | reverse complement strand
CCGGCCCCCCCTGTGTCGTCGGCCCTGGGAAGGCGAGACAGGATGTTTGCTGGGACGGGATAAAAAGCGGGACAAAATAGAATGCTCTTTATATGACTAGGCGGGACAAAAGACGGGATGAAAATTAGCAGATAAAGTTCAAGTGGGAAAGAGTACAAAATGGCGACAGATCCTTCAGAAATTTTGAGAAAGAAGAGAAATCTCATAAATTTTCATGTTGCAAAGTCATTGATTTGTTCGTCGCTTATGATGATGCAATTAAATGGTGTGCTTATGTTGTTCATGATGTGGCAAAAGAAAGATTTTTATTCGATGATGTTCCTATACAAAAAAACCAAGCAATGAGAAAAAGAAGAAGTTTATGATATAAAAGGGGTAGGACCAATAAATGGTGGCAGAATATGTATTTCAATGTATTACCTGACGAGGAATGGAAAGAGAATTTCAGAATGTCCAAGGAACTATTTATGGAGCTGTTTGGCAACATTGCCCCGTCATTAACACCAAGTGAAAAATCTCCTTATTCTAGAAAGGTTCCTGCAGAAAAAACGCTTGCTTTAACCTTGTATTATCTCAAAGATACGGGATCTTTGACGATGACGGCAAATACCTTTGGACTTCACATTTCAACTGTGTCAAAAATCATTAAAGATGTTTGTTCTGCTATTACCACTGTAATGGGTCCACAACTTATTTCCCTTCCAAAGATAGCTGATGAAATGTTGGTCAAGGCGTCTGAATTCGAAACCAAATTTGGAATGATACAAGCATTTGGATGCATAGACGGCACCCATGTGGCTATAAAAAGACCCCTCGAAATTTCTCAGGACTACTTTAGCTACAAGATGTATTTTTCTTTGAATGTTCAGGCTATGTGCGACTTTCGCGGTATGTTTATGGATGTTGATTGTCGCTGGCCCGGAAGTGTTCATGATTCTAAAGTCTTTGCCAACTCCAGCACAGCATCTAAATTGCGAAATAACAAACTACCAGTTTTATATCAAGAAGTTCTCAAAGAAAGAAACAAAGTACCCAACTATCTTATTGGAGATCCCGCATAGGCGCTCACATCATTCCGTATGAAAGAATATGAAAAACCATTATCGAATGCACAAGTTGTTTTCAATAACATTTTAAGATGAGCTAGAAATCCAATTGAATGTTTTCTTGGTAGGCTGAAAGCGCGATGGGCATTTTTAACGAAAAAAGTCGATTTGAAATTGAAGTTTGTTCCACTAGCAATTTATACATGCTTTGTTTTACATAACTTCTGCGAAGCTAATAAGTGTGTTATTGATAATGACCTTGTTCAATCGCAAATATCGAAAAAACAAACAGATGAGATTCATTTTCTAAAAGATTCAATTTATTCAGGAAATATTGATGAGGGAGAAGTTATTAGAAAAGTGTTAACTGACTATATATCAGATGTACTTCCTTACTAAGGAATGTTTTTATTATTGATAAGTTTCATTCTTTTATTCCGTTCCGTTAATCTGATTCATTCTAAAAAAAATTCTTATTTCTGTAAAGAAAAAATTACTCGAGTGTTGCTCGCCAGTTTTTTGTCAATTTGACTAAATTTTACTACGAGGATTTCTATAGTACTGTCAGAGGTCTCCAGATGGGGTGGAAAAAGGGGATATGTATTATTCGATTTCTGAAGTAAAAAAACCTATCACAAAGAATTGCAATTAACTTGATTATGACAACCTGTAACATCATGGCTCTTTTTTGTTATTGTATTTCCTTCCATTTTTTCAAAATTGTTATTGGTAAAAAAGTAATTAAGTAATTATGAACCCAGACTACCAGTTTTTATGTTTACAGGGTCTTTAGACAGAATTTTATTTTGGCTGTTCTGTGATGAAAAAATCTTTATACACACGTGGGTAAGAGAAAAGATCTAGCTTCATAAGTACATGAGGCTTTTATTCAGGATCAACAATTATGTGAATCAACTCTATTATGATTACTGTCTGGCTGTGTCTTGGAAAGTGCTCATTATAATGAGTCATAATGAAATTCATTATCGTTGGCTGCCCTTATTTGTTTTTAATATTATCATCACTCTCTTAATCCTCTAAAGAGTGGGGAGAGGGTGGGATTGTTGGCAAAAATGTGCTTCCTGCCAGAATATCCTTCATAATTTCCATCTGTCATTAAGTTGATTCATGAAAAGTTAAAGTATGAAAAAGTATAACAGTTTTAAGGAAACTTTAAAAGTGGCATCAGGGCATCAAATTAAGATCAAAAGTGAGGGGACTAATCAATATAATTTAATGAATACCTGGCTGAAAAATGCCTTTGATGGGCCTGTCAAATAAAATTGCAAACATAAATCTCAACCTGGATTTCAAGTAGTGAATAATAATTGTTTACAAAGGGATTCATAAGTAAGTATTTTAAACAACAAATTATCAATGATCCTTGAACAAATAAAATCAATTCAAAACACAATACAATGATTGTCTTTTAAATCAAACAAACTATAAATATTCCCCTTTTGTGAACATAAAATATAAGGTAATGATGCAAGAATTTGTCTTTGAAATTAATGCTCATTGTTAAACATGGTTTGAAGATATGACATGCTATTTTGCTGATTGTCTGCATGAGAATCGCTA
Source organism: Cladonema radiatum (assembly GCA_025330745.1). Classification (NCBI taxonomy): domain Eukaryota; kingdom Metazoa; phylum Cnidaria; class Hydrozoa; order Anthoathecata; family Cladonematidae; genus Cladonema; species Cladonema radiatum. Next base: position 10,272 of record JANSTP010119563.1, on the reverse strand, counting down.
CTGCCGCCAGTTGACTCCGAAGAAACAGCGGTATTGGGAAATACTGGGTAAAAAGATGGACGATTGAAATTGTTTGGTTGGTAAACAAAACCTTGATTTTGATTCATGTTTTGAGAAAAAGAAGAGCTTAACATTTGCATTGAGCTGGCCATCAAATTGCTGATATTGAGCATAGACTGTGATAAGTTTTGCATAGCATTAACAAAAATTTCATTTGAATTTTTCATGGTATCGAAAAACTGACATCTCTCAATTTTTTCCTCTTGCGCTTCTTTCAGCAATATAGCATCTCTCTGGGATGCTGACAACCGCCTTTCCATGTGCTTTTGCTTATCATCTATTAGTTTGGGAACAATCCCTGGGTTTGACTTTGACTTTGGCAAATTTCCACTAGGTTTTGTACAATTTTCTTTACTGGCATCAAGATTGTCAAAGTTCTCATCATTTTCAAATCCATCAGCAGTATTATCATGAGCACTGACGGCACTACTGTCATGGAAAGCAGAAGACTCACTATCCAGTTGCTTTTCCTCAAATACACTCCCTTCAGTAATACTACTTGTATCTAAACCTGCTGGCAATGGCTTTGTATTGGCACATCCTCCCCAAATATCCTTGAGAGAGTCATAGTTTTCTATAACAAGCTGGCCAGACCCACTTTTTGTACCACTTATCACAGCTTTCAAGAATCCTTGCCTCAAATCTTTTATTTTTTCTTTTACACAGTTATATCCTTTTGATACTAACTTCTTCTTCTCAATTTTATCTGGCTCATCTTCGTCTATTTCAACTGGACCAAAGAAATTAATGTTCATTCTCTCTATAAACATGTGCCATCTTACTTCTAATAGCTTTGTATTGTTGTGGTCTATCAGCATCAAAATCAACACATTGGTTATCTTTCCTGGTCTTGTAATCTTTCAAACAACTAATTAGATTTTTGATCATGTCATCATCATAACGAAACGGCTTTTGCTTGCGCAAAGGTTGCTCATCAAGTTCTTGGCTGTCAGTAGCACGCTTTGATGCAGCCATATTTGTTTTGAAATGAATATTTTTTTTGTGCTGAATTGACAAATATCCCGCCTAATATCCCGGGATAAGTGTTTACATGAAGAATATTATCCCATCCCTGGGCGAGATCTCGGTTATAAAAAACGAGATCTCGCCTAGGCGGGATGAGACAAAAAACATTCCGCGATCATATAAACAAAATATGAAATATACCATATTTTGAATAGAACCTAATATCTCGGTTGTCATCTCGTCTTGGCAAACATCCCGTCTCGCCTTCCATATAAACAGGCCCTTAATGTAGAGAGGATCCTCTAAAAGAATGATGGGAGTAATGCAATAGATTTAGTAGATCTCCAAATATTGGCGAAAATACAACAAGAACCAACATGGGCCAAAAATCTCCGTTTGAATTTCAAAGCATGCTGACATTATGCTCTAAAAATCTGCTTAAATGAATGGCATGAGTTGTGCCATGTTTCATGGCCTTAGGTATTGAAGATAAGCTTTAATAGAGGAAAACATGAAATCAAGTGATCTATGACGTCATCATTTCCAGTAGGGAGGGGGTCTGAATGTGTAGATGAGAATCAAAAGGTACAGTCTTACCAATGCTCATGATCCTAAGTATTTCAGATAAGGAAATATAAATAAAAGCGAAAAAAGTTGAACAGCTACATCAAAATGGCGATAAACCAATGACTTGAGCTGAGAAAAAATTGTGGTTCGAGTTGGACCTGCTATTTGGTTCTGAAACAGCAACTTTTGAAGCTGCATAGAAGCTTTGTTAAAGCTAAACAGATTTTCTTTTTAAAGGTAATGTACGCTTCCCACAAAGAAAGAAAAAAATTACCTTTATGTTCATTGAAAAGATACAATTGAGGCATAAAAAATCGGCTGCTCGCCACTTTTCCTGACCACCTTGTCGAAAACATGTTTCGAAGATTTTTTAAAAAATTGGTGACGTCATTGCATTCCAAAAGCCCACATTAGCCCAAGTCACACGGGAGATTAATATATTAAACTGATTAATATATTAATCTAGTTAAATTTTAATCTCGTGTAACCACAAGAGATTCATATATTAATCAAAATATTAATCTGGGAATATTAATGTGTGTGACTACGGTTGGTTGATTAATATTTTATGGAATTCATAGAACCATTAATATTTTCCCTGTGGCTATCAAAAGTGAGGTCTGTCAGACGAGAAGATTAATATATTAATCACATTAATACTTTACAAAGAACGAATCGTTTGGATTCATAATTTGAGAATGATATTTTTAATGACAGGTGGTTTAATATTACCGTAATCAGACAAGAGATTAATATATTAATTTTGTGTGACTTCGGCTATTAGTGTTGTAATGACTTGATAAAATATTATGACCAGTAAAAAGTTAACAAAAAAAGCAATGCAAGAATTAACAAAAGTGTTATTAAGTATGCATGTGATTTCAATAATATTTTTAATAATGTAAACAGAGTTGGTATTTTTTAGCAGTATAGTTCAGGTTGGGAATGCGGTGACATCATCAATAATTATTCGCATAATAAATTATTTTTCAAACGAAAACAAAAGAATTTGCTATGTTAGATATTGAAATAAATAAAAATGCTGCTTATGACCTTCATAAACGCATATAGGAAATTTACTTATCAAATTAAGTCACCCAATGCTCATTTGATCTGATTTAAGAAAGATTTTTCTGAAACGTACTGTCAAACGGGGTGACTTCGGACACCTGGGGTGACTTCGGACAAAAGCCCCAAAATCATTTTGAAATGACTTTAATATAAAAAAACGTTTGTAAGTCAACTTTTTTAGATAGTTTACTGATAAAAGAGAACAATAGCCAATCTCTGTTGTAGCATGTTGGAGATAAAAATGATGGGGCTATGATGAACAGAGTTTTCTGCATATTACTGAGATAATAATGACATGTCGAATATAAATTTTGAAAGAATATGAATCTAATGGTATAAGTATGAAAAATGATTCCCAGAGCCTTTCCCTATTCCAATTAAAAAAGAATGAGCAGTAAACTTGATTTTCAATATCTGTAGGTTGACTCCAACGGCCTAAAATTTTGTCCTGTATAGGTTCATTAAATTTTTGAAAATAATGAATTTTATATTTTGTGTGTCAGTTGTCGCAAGGAAACACTAGTTATACTATGATTTTGTAGAATGGATGATCAAAATGAATTTTAAGTAGCAAAAATGACAACAAAAACTGATTTGTTAATCCTAGGATACGCGATATTTCCAAACTTCTCCAATGTTCTTATAAAGTATGAAATTATGGGAAATATACCGTTAAATAGTGAAAATATCAATTTCCATTTTGATAAATAGGAATATTTCATTCCACAAGAAGATTCATAGTATCTACAAATACGATAAATTAATTATAAATTGTTTTTATATAACTTGTCCGAAGTTACCCCAGCTATATGGGGTGACTTCGGACAACTTTAAAGGCTTTTAAAATAAAGGAAACGAGATATATTATTTGGCTAAAATAGCATGTAGCGAATTGTTGATACATTTGTTACTCGCTAGAGTTTTTGTAGTATCAACCAATGTAAATCACGAGATTTTTTAAAATAAAAGAAAAAAGTGTCTGAAGTCACCCCGTACGCACTGTACACTACCTTTAATAAGATGTCTTGTGAAATTTTAGTTTCAAACTGAGGTTGTTTCTCTGACAATTTGAGAACATCGAAATAAAATTAGTAAAAATATCTTGCAGACATTTTTGGGCCTCCTTTTCTTGACCAAACCCTCCTTTTATAACCGAATCCTGTTTTTGGAACAATTTATTTGGTTTAAAATCTTCATTTGATTTTAAGAAGCCATTTTAAATTTTTATACTACACTACCCCCGTCTTTAAAGAACGTGAAATTTCACTTTCGATTTACCATCTTTCTCGAATAAATTTGATGTTCTCAAATTGTTATTGAAACCGTAAGTCCACACCACTCAAAAAAGTTCTCCTAATATCGATAACTTAATTTAGTGCTTTTTGTGTTGATATCACAAAGAGAAAAAAAGAAAAAAAAAAAATTTGCAGCGAAAAAAAGTCTGCTTTTGTTAAGATTCGAACCCGGGACATTTACGCTTTAGCTCACTATCGTACCGCTTTCCTGTCAGCAAGATATTAATGTAAATTCAAGTAACAATAACAGTGACTGTCGTGTGTATGAGCGATATCAAAAGTAGAGAAAAAAAAACAAATACAATTTAAACCGGCAGAGTTTTCTGGTTCGGAGCAAGGATCGAACTTGGCACGTATCACCCGAAAGCTGTATACCTAACCACGACACTACGTAGAACATGTTAAGAAAGTTTCAAAACATAATAATATTTCTTGTATCTGCGCATGAGACTAACATCAGGAAAATGTTTTTGAGGTTACTTGGTTTTGGACTTCCAATTATGAAATATTTTACAATGTTTACTTAAATATATTGGAAATTTGAAGTTAAAAATAACTAAAGAGAAAATACTTTTGGCCAGCATGAGAATCCAACTCGGTACCTCTCGCTGGTAAGTCTACTTCCTTACCACTGCACTACAAGTCAGTTAGGAAAGTAACTGCAAATAAAAGAGCACCAAAGTTTCCGCTATTTTAAACAAAGTGTCCATATATGTATCAAAGAAAATTTGAAATAAAAATTTATTATATACAAGTCATATTTACAAAAACTATTTGTATATATTAACGTAGTTAACAAAAATTTATCAAAAATACCAACAAAAAATATTTACGAAGCACAATAACAGTCGAACATATTTATGAAAAGTATACAGCACGAAACATATTTAACAAAATGTTATGAAGGATATTACCAAAAAAATCTTACAAAATATATTTACAGTCGAACGTATTTATAAAAAATATTAGTACAAAGCTTATTTACGAAAAATTTATGTAGCGTAATAGCAAAAAATAAATACGAAACATAGTTACAGTCCAACGAATCTATGGAAAAATATTAGTACAAAACTTATTTACTAAAAATGTATGATGCATATTTATAAAAAATTGAAAGTATTTGTGAAAAATATTAGTATGAATTATACTTAACAAAATATTTATGAAGCGTATTTACAGTCAAACGTTTTAATGAAAAATGTTTGTACAAAACTTATTTACAAAAAATTTATGAAGCATATTTACAAAAAATATTTATAAAACATATTTACAGTTGAAAGTATTTGTGAAAAATATTAGTATGAAACTTACTTACAAAAATTTACAAAGCGCATTTACAAAAAATATTTACTAAACATGTTTACAGTCGAATGTATTTATGAAAAATATTTGTACGAAATCTCTGATCAATAAATCCATGTTCACAAAACCAATTTCAACAATATTTCTAATCCGGATCATGTACCGAATCCGTGATAGAAGCCATTTCTTTAATTATCAAGGGATTATTGAAAATGGGTAAGCCCAAGATAACTTGGTTTAAATAAAAGGTCATGGGGTTAACTTTACTAGGGTGGTGCTCAGGAAAACTTTTTTCTGAAATATTTTTTGATCAGGAGTAAGGGTATTCAAATTCAAAATAGAAATGTCGAAATTCACTTCAACAAGAGACTTTGTTGCAAGTCGCAAACGTTTTCATCCGTAAAAAGGTATATAGGCAGTTAGCTATTGATTCACTTTTAAAGTTGTGTTTCCTTAAAACAAGTCAGAGTCACAACGTGATATCGAGATGGATCTGTATATTTACAGCAGCTAATGTTTTAACTCGGTTCTTGTGAGCAAAAAAACCTTTCTTTTCCAAACTCAAGATTATAGCTAATTCTCCAGGATTCATTTTCAAAGAGCTGTAATATCATTGCAATTCAGTAACTTGTCTACTGACATTTATATTTGTCAAAAGATTTACCCTAACTGAAGTAGGTTTTTGACTTCCATCTTCAAATACATTAATGAAGACTAGCAACACTTAGTAGTTGAGCCTTTAGCAATGGATTAATAAAACTTTCAACAACAGATGTTTTGCCATCATTTTGCTACCTAGCTAGCTTGAATGTTCTCTTTAACAAAACTCTAATATCTTTCTTTTGCACATGAAAAAAGTGTAGCCAATTTTCCTAAACTTACAAACTATTCTATTCATGCCATAAAATAACATCCATTGCTAAATTACTAAAAATTAAAACTAGAAAAACAATAATCTTTTTTTGGGCTTTCCATTGCGACAAACTATTTGTTCCGCTGACCCAACTGGGGATTTCCGTATAACGCAACAAAATATAAAATAATTCTCCATTGGAATGCCTACATCAAATCGTCATACCCACTACATTCTCCTTTAAGCAATACTAGGGATGATCTTCAACGTAAACTCGAAAACATTCTACTTATTAATTAAAATTTCCTTCTTCCATAGTTGTTTTTTTCTATCTATTTTTTTGTAATCAATGTTGTTTAGTTTGCTTGTTCTTTTATTTTTAACCTTACATAGTTTTTAGTTTTTACCCACACAAGACTAAACTTACAGATGGGATTGACGTGTTAGTGCTATTGCGGTGTCCATTCATTCCAGAATACTATTTTCTATTCATATATTCATTTTTCTTTTCTCTCTCACTCTCTCTTGATCGATTGACTTCTTCCATTATTGCTCAGTTTTCCTTTTCTATTTTCCTTTTTTTTATTATTTCATTTTTTTTTTTTTTTTCTTTATTCCCTCAGGAATAATGCTTTAGTTTCAGGCTTCTTTATGTTTTTATGTAAATAAAATTTTACTAATATATAAAGTTTAAGATAACAACTTTTGACTATAGGTTTGGGCTCAACTCTACAAGATTTTGTCCTTCATAAGTCTTCGTCTTCTTCAATCTACTATGCTTTTCAAACAAGCTATTTACTTATTTCATAACATAACAGGACTTCTATTTTCCTTATTTTTGAATATTTGATTTTATGGTATTTTATATACGTGATATTATGTTTTATTTATTGTAGATTTGATGAAAAGTAATAAATTTTTACTTACTTACTTACATACTTACTTACTTACTAATCGCTAAAGAAGATATTCTGCTGTTAATGACGATCTTTTTATTTAAACGATTTTTGCTTACATCGCATCTTCACATATTGTTTGATATTATGGAGATACTACCTAAATATGTCGGGGAATATCGTGGAGGGAAAATAATAAGCAAATACACAGGTATTTTTAGAAATTTCTCACTATGATATGGCCTTAGCTACTATGCCACTCACTGCACTGCAATGGATTGCAAGGGCCCTAATCTAGAGCAAATAAAGGTCTCGTACCCTGACGCTCTGCTCTTTTTCTTAATTTGTTATGGCTTAAAATAACCTTGCACACCTTATGCATTTGATAAATTACTCCTTTTTAGGACATGTCTGCCCAAGAAAGTCCTTTTTTTGTTAGATTCCTGATGCTTATTTGAAATCTTCAATTAGGGCCTGTTGCATGGTCTGTATTTTTTGTTACTAAAAGAAACTGAGGTATTGATCATCTGATTCATTTAATATTTTCTGAAATAAAAACTAATCGTTATGGATATTTTAAAAGATTATTTTGGGACCAACTTATTCTAGTCCATAGAGCCGGTAGCAAAGAGGGAGAGAACTATTATTTTTGTTGTTTTTCCTCTCTCCAAGGAGAAGGTTCTTTTTGTTTCAATGTTATGTTAATTTTAAGGTTTTAAGCAGTTTTTCAATATTTTCGGGTACTGTCTTAGCGAAATGACGGCATCATTTAAGAATAACCTCATTAAACTATTTGGGGCTTATTTTGTTCCTTGAAGGTTGGAATTGTTACATAATGGAAAGTATTGCGAGAGATATTTATCTAAAATTCATACGAAAACTCAATAAAAACACACGACAATTCAATAGCAACACAAAAGACACGAATCAGATCTTTTACTCTATCACTTCAAAGTAAATGTTACATACAAGCCAATCAATACTCTTTACTAAATAAATGCTTAAGAGCCCAATAACCAACACTTGTATATATCCTTGAGTAACCGAAAACAGATTCATTCTCTTGTTTAGTTTTCTTACGATTATCAGATTTCAGATCTTGGTCATAAAATGATTTGTTAAAAAAAAAAAAAAAAAAAACTCGGGGAGGCCCCTCCTCCTCCTCTTCTTGCTTTGCTGGAATGAATTAAGAAAGAATATCAATGGTGCTAATGTGGTTGGAATAAAGTCAATGGTCGTAACCAAATACAAGTGAACAAATACTGGATGTGAAAGAATGGGACAGTTTATGGGTTTAATCCACTGACCTAGAACAAGATGGATGGGACAAATGAACGGAAAAGTGTAGTTTTGTCCGCCATTATGTTTGGTGTACTTTTCACATATTTTGCCGATCTTGAGAAATGCAATGATATCAAAACTTAAACAGAAAACATTCACTTTGCAATGTTTCCCTTTTAAAATACACCAAACATAATGGCCTCTTGCGATTTTCTCAGCTTCAGTGTAATGTACTAAAGGAATACCACATGGGCAAAACGAGCCTTGAGTCACAAAAAATGTTGACAAACAATCTAGTTCATCAGCAATGCAAATGCATCAACAAGAAAATGGGGAGGGGGATAAACATAGAATGTTTTCTTTTTTTTAGAAAAAAATAAAAATAAAAAAAAATTAAACATTTTTTTTTAAAAAAGAAGAAAATTAATGCTACAAAAAAAAAGAAAATTATTGCTACATATGCGAAGAATTATTCATGTTTCTAAAATCATCATTTCTCAGTATGTTGAAAGGAAATGTTGCTTTAATGATTGTGCAAAAGTTTTTGCATTCTATATGACCCCCAAAGACGCCTAAAAGTATTTTTCTACTAAACATCAGCATTGTTATCATGCCAAAACATTCCGTAAACACTTAATTAACCCTTTCAATACCGGGGGCGGGGAGGGATCAAATTGACTCCCCCCCTGTAGTTTTTCAACTATAACTTCAGAACGCCTAATTTTGATATGACCAAACTTGACTTTTAGTGAACTTTTATTAGAAACATTTTGAAAAAAAAAATAGGTTAAAAAAAAATTGACCCCCCTCTCTCCAGAGCCCATTGTTGAGAGCCACTCCCTCATTAATTTTCCAAATAAATACTTGTGCTATTGTTTTTGGATTGTGTTTGGACCCTAAGTATGTTTTATCTATTGTACCAAGATGGCACCAATCATTGACGTCATTCATTTGCTGCCAGAGTGACGTCGTGAATTGACGTTTTTGTTTGATTGTTTAGGTTTTTCCGGATATCAAATGATTCTCTTGGGAATAATTGATGACGTCATCAAATTTTTTTTCGGATAAATTATGTTCTAAATAGTTGTTTAGAATAAACTGTCTTCTAAAGAGTTGTTCATAACTGCTTTCTATCTCGGAAATTTAGAGGGTGGGGTCAATTTGATCTCCCCCAGACAATATAAGGCCGATGAACCCCGGTTAAGACCACGAAAACAAAAAAGAAATTGTTATGCATAGGGTGCAGGTGAATGTCTCTTGGCTCCCGGACTATAGGGTTGGATATTATAATATAGAATAGCAGAAAAAGAATAAATTAAATAGATATAGTAGAATAAATAACTGATTATAGTATTGACAAATTATGAAATTAAAAAAATATTGATTTATCATGAAAATACTGCAATTTTACATCACTTTGCAATGAATTGTTTCTTTATTCTACAAAATTTCATTTACTTTGTACTACAATATAAATTAGTCCATCATAATACTTTTTATAGGTATTGATCATGCCATCTATCACATCATCAAGAATGACAATGTCGATTTGTTCCTCCAATATGCAAATCTTCATGATATTGATGTCAATACTTATCAAAGCAAATGGCGAAAGAGGCGAAACATGTTACATCTTGCTGCACAATATGATGCAATAAATATTATGACATCACTATTGAATGATTACAATTTTAATGTTGATGAAGAAGATCAGGATGGTGATACAGCATTAATTTGCTGCTGTAGAAATAATAATATCAGTGCAACTACACTCTTGTTACAATATCATCCTGATATCAATGTGAAGGATAATGATGGTTGGACACCTTTGCATTATTGTGCTCTTAACAATAGTGTAGATGCAATGAAACTATTATTAGACCATCATGCTGATGTCAATGTGGAGAATGATGATGGTCGGACACCTTTGCATTATTGTGCTCTTAACAAAAGTGTAGATGCAATGAAACTATTATTAGAC
>JANSTP010119452.1:0-12899 GCA_025330745.1 Cladonema radiatum | reverse complement strand
TCAAGTTATCCAGAGTTTACAGGAGTGTTATTTTTAAAATCAAATTACATTTATTACTCTGCAACCTCTTGTCAATAAGTTAAAAAGAAAAGTCATAGGATAGAAATGATACAAGTAAATGCAAGTACCATTTAGAATATTTGTGCTTTTATGGCAACTGAGAGTACGATTTTGGTAATCTAGTAGTGGGAGTTGCATCATTCCGTGAGAAGGAGGATTCACAAAAATGAGGGGTTAGCTCACTAATGGGGAGGATTGAACCCCATTACCAACTGTGAATTAACTTAACCTATTTTAGAGCTAAAAACCATACAGTACAATCAGAAAGTAGAGTACCCTCGAGGATTGAGACTCGATCCCCTCGACTCAATAGAAAATAATTATTTTCTATATCGAGGATTTTTTTCTCAATTTACTCTCCATTGAATCGAGATAATAGAAATCTCGATTGAATATTAAGAATTCTAATCGAGGAAATTCATTTGCTGTAATTGAGTATAATTAATTATAATCAAAATTATATTATCGAGGAGATCAAGATTATTTTCTTGGATACAACTTCATGACAAAGGTACAGCAGCCTTGCTCTCACAAGGTTTCGAATATACAGTACCTGGCGCTCCGTACATTCTTCTTAACTTTGCGATGTTTTTTAGTTATTTCTTAATTTCGCAGCACTTCGTAGTTATGCGTAACTTTGCGATACTTTTTACCTGTTTCTTAGTTTCATAGCACTTCATCAATTGTTTTTAACTTTGCGATGTTTCTTGGCCATTTCTTAGTTTCGTAGCACTTCGTGTATTATTGTTAACTTTGCGATGTTTTTTAGCCATTTCTTAGTTTCGCAGCGCTTCTTACATTACTCTTAATTTTGCGATATTTCTTGGCCATTTCTTAGTTTCGTAGCGCTTCGAACATTATTCTTAATTTTGCGATGTTTCTTAGCCATTTCTTAGTTTTGTAGCGCTTCGAACATTATTCTTAATTTTGCGATGTTTCTTAGCCATTTCTTAGTTTCGTAGCGCTTCGAACATTATTCTTAATTTTGCAATGTTTCTTAGCCATTTCTTAGTTTCGTAGCGCTTCGAACATTATTCTTAACTTTGCAATGTTTCTTAGCCATTTCTTTGTTTCATAGCGCTTCGAACATTATTCTTAATTTTGCGATGTTTTTTAGCCATTTCTTAGTTTCGTAGCGCTTCGAATATTATTCTTAATTTTGCGATGTTTCTTAGCCATTTCTTAGTTTCGTAGCGCTTCGAACATTATTCTTAATTTTGCAATGTTTCTTGGCCATTTCTTAGTTTCGTAGTGCTTCGAACATTATTCTTAATTTTGCGATGTTTCTTAGCCATTTCTTAGTTGAAGCGCTTCGAACATTATTTTTAACTTTGCGATGTTTCTTGGCCATTTCTTAGTTTTGTGGTGCTTAATACATAAATTCTTAATTCCATGATGTTTTTTACCCATTTCTTAGTTTCTTAGCAATTCTTACATTATTTTAACTTCACAATGTTTTTACCTATTTTTTACCCATCTCTTAGTTTCTTAACATTTCTACCGCATTTCTTAGTTTCTCAACATTTCTACTGTATTTGTTAGTTTCTTGACATTTCTACCACATTTCTTAGTTTCTCGACATTTCTACCACATTTTTTAGTTTCTTAACATTTTACTGCATTTTTTAGTTTCTGGACATTTCTACTGTATTTCTTAGTTTCTTGACATTTCTAATGTCTTTCTTAGTTTCGTAACATTTAATGTATTTCTTAGTTTCTGGACATTTCTACTGGATTTGTTAGCTTCTTGTAAAAAAGACATTTCTACCGTGTTTCTTAGTTTCTTAACATTTTTACCGTATTTCTTAGTTTGCTAACATTCTGACTGTATTTCTTAATTTCATGACATTTTTACTGCATTTCTTAGTTCTTTAAGATTGTCACAGTATTTTGTAAATAAATATTTAGAATTATTTTGTTTTCGCTTGAAGAGTCATAAATCATAAGGCGAGGATTCAAGTCTCATCTAAGGACATATTTTCAATGGAAACTAAAATACACAGCAATTACCTATAAAGTACTATGAATTAACTCTACTGCTGTAAAAATAGTTTAGATACAAAAACTTTCTCATTGTTGACTTTTATTTCGGCAGAAAAAAATTTATTTATAATCATTACTGGTTCAACTCACACGTTCTCTTTTTATGAATAGTTACTTTTTATGAATATTTACACTGCATAACCACATTTCTGTGACAATTAACTTGAGTAATCAATCATAACTGGAATCTGAAACAATGGAGGTTCAAGACTCTCCACGGCCGTATTTCTTGATTTCTTAGTGTTTTGGACGTATTTTTTTATTTCTTAGCGTTTTCGACGTATTTCTTGATTACTTTGTGTTTTTGAAGGATTTCTTGATATCTTGGCGTTTTTGGCATATTTCTTGATTTCTTAGTGTTTTTGACGGATTTCTTGATTTCTTTGTGTTTTCGACGGATTTCTTGGTATCTTAGTGTCATTGCCATATTTCTTGATTTCTTAGTGTTTTTGACGTATTTCTTGATTTCTTAGTGTTATTGACGTATTTCTTGATTTCTTAGTGTTTTTGACGGATTTCTTAATTTCTTAGTGTTATTGTCGTATTTCTTGATTTCTTAGCGTTTTCGACGAATTTCTTGATTTCTTTGTGTTTTCGGCGGATTTCTTGATATCTTAGCGTTTTCGACATATTTCTTGATTTCTTAGTGTTTTTGACGGATTTCTTGATTTCTTAGTGTTATTGACATATTTCTTGATATCTTAGTGTCATTGCCGTATTTCTTGATTTCTTAGTATTTTTGACGTATTTCTTGATTTCTTTGTGTTTTCGACGGATTTCTTGGTATCTTAGTGTCATTGCCGTATTTCTTGATTTCTTAGTGTTTTTGACGTATTTCTTGATTTCTTAGTGTTATTGACGGATTTCTTGATTTCTTAGTGTTTTTGACGGATTTCTTAATTTCTTAGTGTTATTGTCGTATTTCTTGATTTCTTAGCGTTTTCGACGAATTTCTTGATTTCTTTGTGTTTTCGGCGGATTTCTTGATATCTTAGCGTTTTCGACATATTTCTTGATTTCTTAGTGTTTTTGACGGATTTCTTGATTTCTTAGTGTTATTGACATATTTCTTGATATCTTAGTGTCATTGCCGTATTTCTTGATTTCTTAGTATTTTTGACGTATTTCTTGATTTCTTTGTGTTTTCAACGGATTTCTTGATTTCTTAGTGTTATTGACGTACTTCTTGATTTCTTAGTGTTATTGTCGTATTTCTTGATTTCTTCGTGTTTTTGACGTATTTCTTGATTTCTTAGTGTTTTTGCCGTATTTCTTGATTTCTTAGTGTTTTTGACGAATTTCTTGATTTCTTAGTGTTTTTGATGTTGTATAATTCCGTTTCTTTAACAACAAACTTGGGTAATCTGCTAACTGTTGACGCTCGCAGGTTCAAAACCTGACATGAGACAGTAATCAATGCATGCCACTAGAAACTCCAGAAATAAAAGTTTTCATAAAGAGAAAACTTGTCAAATACGACATAAAATCAAAAATACAGCAATCTAGAAATGCCACAAAATAAAAGAAAGGTCTTCATAATGCTGCACACACTCAAAGTAATGTCTTCCAACGGCCATCGAAATGAGATAAAACACTCATTGTAAGGGTCGTACGTAAGATAAAACTCGTCAAAACGAGAAAATTAGCCAAAATAATGTCTCTATAAAGTCCGTTATCATAAGATAAAACTTGTCAGAATAATAAAATCAGCTGAAAAAAGCATTTCTATAAGGTCCGTTATCATAAGATAAAACTTATCAAAATGAGAAAATTAGCCAAAATAACGTCTCTATAAAGTCTGTTATCTTAAGATAAAACTCGTCAAAATGAGAAAATTAGCCAAAATAACGTCTCTATAAAGTCCGTCGAAAAGGTAACGGGACGGAAAAATTATAGAACACTTCAAATAAAAGTTAGAACTTTCATGTTTCTTAATAAGTAGACTATACGATATTAAAATTGCTTTTCGTTAGGTAATTTTCCGCTAATTAAACTAATTAAACATACAGGAAAAATTACCCTCGATCTCCTCGATTGAAAAATAATTTCGAAAGTAATTTTCCTCGATGTAATCAAAACTAGATCGCGTCTGGATGTAACCTCGATCCTCGCAATTGATTTATTAAATTAGATCGAGGGACAATCGAGATCGAGTGATCCTTGAGGGTACTCTATTTTCTGATTGTACTGTACTTTCAGAACAATATTTAGCCACTGAACAGCTTGTTTACTAGAATTTAGTTTTCGACCTGCTGAACTAACCCAAATTATGCCCAAAAAACTCAATCTTTGTACAAAATAGGAGCGTGACCAAACTGGCTGGATAAACCCCTGGCATCAGTGTCCAAATTGGATTTGTTAAAGGTCTTGATTATTGGTTAATTTATAGCAATTAACTTCAATTTACTGCCCAGATATTGACGGATTCCAGGGTGGAATCCAGATGGGTAAAATGAAATATGGGTACAATGTTTTGAATTTGTCATATTCCCATTGACACATAAATGTCAATAAAAACATTGTTAACCCTACTTGCTGTCTGTCAATATTTTTTGGAAAATCCAACATGCCTAGTTTTTTATGACTTTTCATCAAATCATATAACACACGTTTCAGCGAAGTCCATATCTGTCTCCTATGGCGACTTCTTCAAGCCTGGTTGGTAGGATTTTAGCACATAAATTTATAAAAACTTTGATTTTGAAGTAATATTATAGCTAACATATTTATCAACTTTCCAATCATATAAATACCATAACAAAGTCAGCCCTCTGAATCCGACCCTCCAGAGGTCAGCAAAATTCTTAAAACAAGGCCGGAAGAGGGTAATTTAGGTCAGCAATCAGGTCTGCATTGCTGTTTGTTGTCTTGAATTCAGAGGGCTACAAACATTTGCTGGTCTTTTTTCAGAGCTAATGTAATATATAGAACATGCCAGGTTTTTGCTAAAGTGGTAGAATTGGTTATGACATCATCACTTATTTAGTGAAGCCACCAAACTTATTGTGTTATCATTTTGTTCTTAAAAGGGTTGTAGTATTGTTTTGTTATGATCTATTGCATATCTCTTTGTGGTTCTTGAGATTTCAGATGCCCCCCAAAAATGTCCCCCAAGGGAAAAACATGCCTGTTCAGCCCATTGCCAGTAGGGTTAAGCAAGAGATAAAAAATATTTAAGCAATAATAGACAAGCAATTTCAGCATAATTTCATTGTGAAAGGTTCACGTTTTTCTTATTTTCTTGCTGCATAAAATTCTACCCATACATCAGGACCTGAAATAATTCTTCCATCTCTACCAGACATTTTACAGGTCCTCAACCTTTTTTCTATTTTTTAAGTGAAACTAAACCAGATGATATAACACGAGGTGCGACATCATCTCTACCTGACAACTAGCATTTTCTGCTGGACATTGTTGGATGCCCTGGAGTTATTTCTGTGCTTGTATATGTGCCTGATACTACTGTATTGCTTGAATTATTGCAATTTCCAACTGTTTTTTTAAACTTGAATTACAATTAATTTATCTCGAGGTGATGTCTTATAGAATTGAACTAAAATTAAACTTAGAAAAATGACAATTTGCGTTTCTTGCTTTGGGAATATTTTTGAGGGCACCCATGGTGCTTTGACGCTATTGTTTTTGCTCTAGATCTGACCCTGGATTTTGTATGCATGCATTACATGTTACTTTAACATTTATGATACTTTATCTCATACTGATACAAAATGATACAATCTTCTTTTGTTTCACACATAATTGGTAATTTTCCTTTTTATGAAAACATAAATCATTATCTAATCAAAAGTCTTTTATTAATATACTAGCAAGAGAATAAAAAAGGTCTCCCTATCTATTATGTTCTTTAACTTGTATTTGTTATTCTTATTTTTAATTTTACCAATCAGTCCCCTTTCAGACTTAGAAGGAATTTTTCAAAGAAAAGAATCCTAATTACCCCCACTCCCTCATGTTATTCTTTTTTGGGTTGTCAACCCTGATGTATATTCGGTTTTCTTCATAAAGTAGCTTTAGTATTGAGTTTATATGGCTTCATTAGAATTATATTTCTAAATTTTTTTAGGTTTGGAAATTTTCTGTTAAAAAGTTAGACATTGTGGTTCTACAACATTGTGTTCAAAGACTGTCACCTGTTTGGTTCCGACTTCTTGTCCAGCCGTCAAACATTCCAATTGATCCTTCACTTTTAGTTGGTCAGTCAACAGAATACGTTCCTTCCAAAAAGGTACCTTTGTTCATACAAATACACAACATGTAAAAAAACCATACAAAATATTGTGTCCGGGAATTTCTACCTAGATCATAAAGAGCATTTCTGTTCTCTTCAGTGGATATTGCATGTGAAATTATATTCTAACATGCTTAGAAATTTGTAAGTCTGTTTCCATTTTTTAGTCAAATGCTGGTGACTCCAAATTGTATCTTGCTAACACAGATTCAACAATGGATGAATCATGCAAAGATAGTACTATTATCAACACTCGGATTTCATTATCAAGGTATGGATTATTATACTTTTAAAATGATTGAACCTATTGATAACTATAGTATATTTTCTGACGACATAAATCTACAGTTTTGTCTACAAAAACCTAGTCAGCTACTTGTAATTAAACTTTCTTCCTTTTTGAATTACATATTTTCAGATCTGAAGTTATGTAAGTTATTTTCTATTGCGCTTGTTTCCGAAACACTTACACTATCCTTTTTCTATGCAAAAATTTGACATGATGAGAACAAACTCAACATAACTTTTAACGCAACTGATTTATTTTTTCTAAAATGGTAAGAACTTCATGAGCCAACAACCATTAATTTTCAAGTTTACAAGTAAGGCTAAAGTATTGCTGCCTTAAATAATCCTTTTTGAGAATGCTGGCAGCAATCGCAGTGGTGTAACTTCACAGTTTTTCCTGGTAGTGCAGCAAGCTGACATGATTTTAATATAAAAACTAGTATTCTCATGAAAATAGGACTAATGCCAATGGCTTAAACTGGTATTGAAGTTGATATATTAATCATGTATTTTGTTGTCTAGTAAGTTTGAAGCAACTTAAAGGAACTTATTATTGTTTTGTCCTTTTAGGCTATCAACTTGACTTTTTTGATAGCAAGGAGCAACTTTGGTTCACAAATTACTAGACTGCCAATATGTGACACCATTCCACTATTAACAAAATTTGGTTTAACAAAATTTGGTTTAAATTAACAAGTAAATTAATTTTTAAGCACATGCTTTTATGTTCCATCAGAAAAATTTTGCAAAACCAGGAACCTCAAGCTACTGTAATGTCATGTTGAGTCTTAACAAAATAATACAGAGAAGATTGATTATCAATATGTAGATCTGTGTTAATTGAAACTATGTAAAGTGACAAAACTTTATTCAGTTGTAGTCAGAAAGTTTCCTTGGCTGCAATATCTACACTTCCACAAAATAAAAATGTTTTAAAGATACAACAGCAAAAGCAGTTTCAATTTCTTTGTGCTACCCGAAAAAACAATGGCTGGTTGATTACTGTATGTCTTCATAAAGTCCTTTGTTTTTGCCTTTACCTCAGACCCTAAATCAGCTAAGAGTAAATACGTATGCCATAAAGTTACTTGTTTACATTATAAATACACGGGGGGCAGGTGACAAGTGTGATTGAGCCCCCTTTCTGATCCCTTTCACCCTTTTTCTAAGAAGAAAACTAAATAAGTTGATGAAAGTAGCATGGTTCTTATAAAAACTTGAAATTCTGAAAACAATTGTTAAAGTATAAGTTCCAAAGTTCAATGCCTATTGTTTTTCTAAATTCAACCACATCGTTTCTGTTTGTCATACTCTGTCTTCACACTTTAAGTAATTTCGCCATTTACTTTTGTTTTCTTCATTTCTTATGTTATTCTTTTTCATTTTAGTTGTATAGGACTACTTCTATCGATATTTTCACAAAATAGTGTGTATACACAAACATTCACCTATCTCCTTGCTGGCGTAGAATCTTTGCTTGCATCTCAATTAGCCACACAACAACTTTCTGCAGCTTTCATTGTTGAAGAATGGGTCAAGATTAGTCAAGTAAGTTTCAGCCTGTTGCAATTGCACTTTATTGTGTCATTTATAAAGTCCTTATAATTGTACAAAAATTATTTTTTAGAGGCATTATTTTGAAATTATGATCTAGTTATATTTAATTTTTGGTCTTTGTTTTTCTCCAGTTATAAAGCATTTTTTTAAAAATCCTTAGAAGCCCAATTATTGTTATTAAAAATTAATGTTATTCCTTATTTTTGCTAATTTGCTTAGAATGTCTATTGCAATTAAGTCAGGTTGCTAGATAAGTTCAGGACGTCAAGCGTGGTGAACAATTTTGTTGAAAATGTAAAGATTGAACATTTTTGTTATTGTCTAACCACAATATCTGTGTCCAAAGAACTAAATATCTTGTGAATATCTTATCAAATTTGAATTCTTACAGTATTTCACCCTGATTATAAACTGAAATTGTTTCAGGCTTTCAAAACAGACTTTTGTATTTTTTGCATTCTTTGTTACCGTCTTACATTTTTGCTCCTATTTTTATTACCTGACAAAAAAGTACAGAGACGATAGATTTACTTTACTGTATTTCTATTTCTTTATTTCTGTTTCTTTTTTTGTTTAGAGTTTGGCGCCATGCTTTAATACGTTAGTACCGAAGCTTCAAACCATACTATCAACTCAAGTTGTCTATAATGAGCTCTTACCATTATATCAACGATTACAAATTGATACGCAATCTCTTGTCATGTTTTTCAAAGAGAAAGGTGTTGTGCTTTCGCCAACCTGCAGCAACTTTTCCGTAGATGCAGCCACTGTTATTGTGAAACAAAAATATGCTGAAAATATCAACAAATTGCCAAAGAAGGACATTAGTACTGCTGAGTCAAAACAAAAAATTTTATTAGTGGCAATAAACAACTTCCAAATGTCATACCAAAAACATTATACCAGGTAGGTTTATTTGAAAAAACATGTTTTTTCTCTCTTTATTACACTTCAGATATTCTGGTGGTTGGAACGTTTTGGAGTTATCACTATTATTAACAGCATAGTGAAAGGCTTTTTTGCTTACTAAGTGTATTTTTGAGAGGCTCCTTGCTCTCACTTACTACATATAATTTTAACTATTTCTCTTCTTTACTTAATTTTGACGAGCGACCGTAAGGCTTTCAGTAATCATTTTCCAATTATGGATTTTTTTTAATCATTAATCGTTTTCATTGGATAAATAAAACTTAAACAACTGAAGTACTTAATTACTAATCGAATTTAAAATGTTTGAATTTTTAATTGCTTATTGAATTTGTGTTGATAAAACGCTTTGTATAATCTCTTAAAACAGAAAGTAAAATATATACAGTGGAACCCCTATTAGCGGTCACTTTGTAGGACTTTACGCTTTGACTGCTATATTAGAGGTGACCATTGAAACGAGATTTAGCTTTTTTTGAAGTTTTTTACTGAGTTCAAGTTTCTTATGAAATGGAGCTATTAACAAGGGGAATTATTATGGGGTTATTATTCTCTATATACGAAGCCCTATGTTAAAGGAGAAATGGCTTTGATAAACTTTATGGTTGACAATATTGATGAACGTACCGAAATTACCTCTGTTAAACATTTCTGTTCTGACATTTTCACATCTAAAGTCCCAGAAAACTCATTGATATTTCCAAGATATTAGCCACATTGCCCGTTATAAAAATCAACTCAGAGACTTTAAAATTGGCCGTTCGGCCATTGCGTGGGGGTAACCATTATGAGGAGGTTTTTTTATAAGAAATAAGTATGGTCCAAATTTTTGGCAGGGACCTCCGGTACTGGCTGTTGTTGTAGAGGTGACCGTTGTAAGTAGAAGACCGTTAGTAGAGGTTCCACTGTATGCAAATTTAATGTTAAATTTGATTCCCTATTCATGTTTTCGTTGCATTATCCATCTTGCACGGCGCATTATGTGACAGATGTCCTCAAAACCTTTCCTAGCTTACTGATGAACAAATTTATCTTGAACTTATACTATATTTATGTGTTTATAACTGAAAAGATGTATACAGTGGAGGTTATAAGCGTATAATATTTTTTCCTGAATCCCTAGAAGTTCAAGCATGAGGATTGTCTGTAAAACAAAATAAATTTTTTTCTCTGATTCAGTAAAACTAGTAAAAACTAAAACGTAACTTGAGGTCATTCGTGCAAGTAAACTCTAAACACATTGAAGATCTGTTCTCTAAAATTTTCAGTGTTGAATACATTTGCCTTGATTATTTGCCAGAAAATGTCAGAGTAAAAAGAGTTCTTTCTCAACAACCTCCCCCTGTCCATGTACCGTAGCCTCACAAAATTTATTTGAAAATGTTCATGCCTTATTTAGAGAATTGTGCGAAACTAAAGATTCTCATTGATTCTCTAAACACAAGAAAAGGGAATACAATCAGAAAATGTCAAGCAACTTCAGAGTTAATCCATTCCAAAGTTCCCAGCAAAAGCTAATCCTTCCCGTTGGAAATTTCCGTATAGAATGTAGTGGATGTACACTTATATCTAAAATGTTCCTGAAGATTTCCATCGGAAGATTTCTTTATAGAAAACAGCAAATAATTACGGTGTGAAAAAGTTTTTCATGACTTCACCTGTACTTTCCCTTTAGTGCCCAAACTTGGTCACCCTAATGGTTTTGAACAATTTAGGCCAAATTTGACGGTTGGTGGCTATGAGCTTGTGACGTCATTGAAATTAAGTTTTTTAAGTCTTTAAGAACTTCCTATTTACTTTGCCTTAAGTAAATAAACTTGGCAGGCACATAACCCAAATGGTTCCAAATATTTTAGGTCAATTTTAACTGTTGATCGCCATAGCAACTGCCTATGACATCATTAAAAGGTCAATTTAAAAATCTTTTGTAAATTCACCTGTACTTTGCCTTTAGTGACAAAACTTGGTACACATGTATCCCAAATGGTTCCGAATATTTTTAAAGATATGTAGACTGTTGGTTGCTATGGTAATGGGCTGTGACAGCCTGAAAAAGTCACTTGGTTCTGAATATTTTTAGGACAATATTACACTTTCTTGATATCTCAACGATCTATTAAAAACTTAAAATATAAAACTCCAAATATACGTGGGACAAGCATTTACTTAAATCTTCAATATTAGCGAGAGATCGCGCTGCGATCTTTTGCTGGGACTGTGTCAGCAGGTCAAACCAACGGTTCAGTCTCGGGTTGACACTGCATGCAGCTAGTTATTATTATTACCACTGTCAAAGATGACAATCATAATTCTTGATGAAAACTTGTGAACCATGGTTTTATTATCATTATCCCTTTGGCTTTCCAAAACGATCATTATCTTAACTTTGGTGCGAAAAGCAGAAAATTTAGCAAATAGCTGTCTTTTAACGCGCCAATGTCAAGCAAGCTCAAAGAGTCAATAAAACGTCACGTTATATTAACTTTTTAAAAGAAAACTCAGCAAGCTGTAACTTGTTTGTTGCACTCTTGACATTGGCGCTTTAAGGGGATTATTTTTGATATAATTGCTTTCATATAATTGCTTTATTAACTTAGGTTCATAATCACTATAATTGTTCAATATTCAGCCATTTGATTTTTCCTTTTTTACTGTATGTTTCTAGACTGTTTACTTTTTTTTATGACTGTGAAGGCTCAAGAAGCCATTTTGTCATAATGTTTTTTGGAACATTTACTCTGTGTCTTTTGCTTTGTTTATGACTTTGAAAGTCAAAACCGTTAATGTTTAAGACTATGTAACTAGAAATTTCTTTCAAAAATACTAGCTGTTTTCTACGTGCAGGGAAAAATTACAACAATACTAGCGATTTGATTTGAATAGACTCTTAAGTATGCTTAACATCTTTCTATGCAAAAATCAAATGATTTCAAATGTATTCTGCATTTTAATATGACCTGATGTGTTGTAGAGCTTGTTTGATCAAAAGTAGGTTTTAAAGTGCTTATTCGTTTTTGAAATTCTTTATGAAGAAAACTTATAAACTCCTTTTTGATTTTGAAGGCTTTACATTCTTTACATTCATAAAAAAAATCTAGATATTTATATTTTGTAATATTACCTTTTTAGAGTACAAGCCTCAGTTGCTTCTGCCTTAATTTGTATCAACAAATTGACAGAAAAACTGAATCCAATAATCCGACCAATCATGGAATCAATAAAAAAAGAAGAAGATGAACAGATTCAGGTACTGTATAAATTTTAATACTTCAAGCATATGTTGTTGTGAAAAAGTATACTGTTCAACATCCTTTAACCACTGAAAATTGAGAATAGCAGCCTTTGGATTTCAGATATATTTGCTACAACAAAAAGCAACCTATGTAAAATTTCCGAGGTAACAGAAAAAATGCAGTGTGAATTGAAGCCTGCCTTGGCAATTATTTCAGCATTTGCAGAGTGCCAAGGGAAATTTCAAGGCTGGAATATAGATGTTAACCCTATTTGCCATGGGCTTTTTTGGTATGATGTTGCCATGGGGGGGGGGGCAGATTCCGCCCCCCCCCCTAAGAACTCAAGATCTAAAAAGAGTTATGCAACCAAACTTTGTCCACTAATACTACATCACTTGATGTACAAAATTACGTCATAATTATTTTGATGACGTCATCACTACAGCGATGACGTCATGACATCCCGGAAATGGTACCGATTTTGCCGATTTTATTGACTTTCGCGCAAAAACAGCCCTAAATTTTCCAGGACTCAATATT
>JANSTP010119341.1:0-12900 GCA_025330745.1 Cladonema radiatum | reverse complement strand
TCAACTAGTTTTTTGGCACTTTTACTTGAGTATATTATTTCAGCAGTTTTAAGAATTTGGTGCAGGTTTTAAATAAGTCTACTGGTAGAATGGTCTGCACAATAAATCCTGGATTATTTTGATATTACCTCGTGTGCCTTGGCAAAGATGTTGCATTAAGTTCCTGCATTTCGAATTCATCAAAAGATTACCTTGATGAACTATTCACATCCCCCAAAAACTTATTTTATATATAGAGTAAAAAGTAATTGTTTGAGGGATTTGAATATTATCTTGCAAAAGTGATATTTTTGATTGCTAGGCCTGAGAATATGTATGAACGATGTTCTTTTGCGTTTGATTTCTCAATTAAACATCTTGAATATGTTCATTGGACCATTTTCTTTGTGTGCTCTCTTTGCTAGAATGTTAAGGTACCGATTATCGGTAGCAAAAACATGGTGCCAAACACCCTGTTTAAAGGCATTTTATGCCACATGCTAAATATATCAATTTTTTGTTTTCACCTTTCCAATTGATTATTCATGCCCTTTCAAAAAAAGTAATTTTTTTTTAAAAAAAAGTAAAAAAGTAAAAGTAAAAGTAAAAAAAGTAATTTGTATACAACCGTCAATCAAACTATCTAATATTTCCAAGAAAATCACAAACTTAACTACCACAATCTCCTCCCATTGATGAAAATTATATTAAGGCCTGAAAGTGTGCATTGCAACAAATCTGATGCAACAAAGTAAAACAGAAAATTCTGAATATTCTCTTTAATTCATTGCTTGGATCAGTAGGTTTATCATGCTTACAGATCTTTATCTATTATCTATTATAATCTTTTGCATAAAATTGGTTAAATGTTGCAATGCATGTAAGTTGACAGAATAAATCTTCTTTAATTCGTTTCATCAATTAATTTCCTTTGGATATCTCTATTTGAAATAATAATTATTTTTCTATAGACTACAGTTCGATTTAACAGTGCGGACAGTTTTGATGTGCTAACAAACAATGAAGTTCAAGTGATATTCTATAGATGGGTATGGAATGTTCATTTTTATCTTTGTCATTATTATTTCACACAAATGGAAATTTTGTAGTATATTTAGAAATATATCTAAAAATCTTGTTTTAGATTTCATTTTACCTCATACTGTAAATGGAAATTGTCGGTACCTTTTCACTGCAACGTGTCATTATCATTGTCTTATATACGGATGTGTGATTCTAAAATATTCATGTTGTGTAAGCATGTTAAATTATGTAGCCCTAAAATTTACAGTAGTATATAATAGTATTAGTGAGAAACTATATCAGGCCTGGCCATTAAGACATTTGCGATCACATGTGCAAGCCTCCTCACACATTTGTTTACGGGAGTCATTTTCACCGAAAATTATAAATAGCTATCTATGATAATACATATTTTGGCTTAGAAATTTGAAATTACACACCGCAACATAATTAAGAAGAGTGAGCACCACACACCTTATGATTTTCTTAAGGCCGGGCTTGTTATATGATATGATACAACCTGGTCATATATACCAACAATAATGTCCTGCAGCCAGCTGGGTGTTGTTGTTGGTCCAGATTATTATGATGATGATATATGTAATATGGGACCAATGTGATTCTTGTCTTGTTTTGTTTGTTTGCTAGTTTGTTGGTGTTTTTGGTTGGTCGTTGTTGTTTGTGTATTGATATTTGATTTGAATTTCCCTTTTAATTCTCCTTGAGTTGCTCCTTACAAATTACCGCATGGTTGCAGACATAGTATGTTGTGCCAGAGAATTGGTAGCGCTTTTTTGGAGGGTGGCCACAGCATACATGCAATTTGTTATTGTATAAACTACTTCTTAGATGACTGAAGTGTTTTGAGTGCAAATGCACTCACAGTTACAAGTTCTATTATCATTTCAGTGTATAAACCAGGATTTGAAAAAATTCAGCGGTTTTCAAATTGCATTGGGAAAATGCAGACATCTCAGTTTTGATTTATGCATTTCAGAATAAAATAAAGCACCTAAAAGCATTATAAAGAAAGGTTTACAATAGTTTTTCACAATAATGTCAGAAATTTAAACTATTTTAACAATATCGTAAGAGCTTTTGGGAAAAAATAGACTATTTTTCAATTGGGAAAACGTCGGAAACGCTGAAAGTAAGACCCTAGCTTACATCCTGCATTGCCTATATTATTTCTTTTGGTGGTTCATGCCTTTTCATAATTATACTATGATGATGGTTTATAAAGCAATACGACAGTTTGTTTGATGATAGAGTTATTAATGTTGCCACTATTGTTTTTTTGTTTTATTTTAGAATTGAGATAGGTGCGTAAAAAGATAAGCTTCAATATGCAGTTACTGTTTATGTTTTCATTATTATTGTTTTTATATTTTATTTTAGAATCGAGATGGAAGTGTGCTGGTCGATTCACCAGAGTTGCATGATGAAGTGAGTTTTTTTTTTAATGGTTAAAAAATATGATGTTGCTATTTCATACTGATATTAATAAATGAACCTTTTTGATTGAAAAATTATTAGGGCTTCAAATAAAAGACAGTCAACAGGCAACAGTCATTAAATTCTTTTTTAAGAATATTTACTTTACTAAATATATCTTACAAAACTACTGTGTATTGAAGAGGCTGTTTCAGGCTTCTGTTTACACTATTTAACAGCCTGTATTACTTGTCCACTGTGCATATTTTTATATTATGCCAAATGAATGTTGATATAAAGGAAGTATTTCATGTTAAGATGAATCATTTCTATTATATTTGCAGGACTTCAATAAGGTGATTGGTGGGTATACGGAGTCAGTTTTTGAGCCAACAACAAATCATATATTGACAGCTTCAAATTGCGGTAATATTGTTGTATGGCAGCAGACATCTGGAAAAGAATTCAATCACAAAGCTTTGAAAATTGTACGGTTGATGGAGAGAGGAATAAATTTGTTGAGATTATTTGATAATTACATTGTTACAGCTGATACCAGTGGAAATGTCAAGTTTTTTAGTATTGAATTGAAACTCTTAAATTGGTTAGTAATTATTGTTCATTCAAGACTAAGTGTTTGTTAAGAAATTCATTAGCGGCTCATTGTTTTGATTTATTAGCAGTCGCTATTGGTAGTCTTAATAAATATACGACTCTGGTAAATGATTGTTTGTTTTAGACTACAGTTTTCTGAAATGACTCATAAAATATGAAGTGACTCAAAAAATATGTTTCTACAGGGCAAAAAATTGATTTTCTTTAAAAACAAGTCACAGGCAAATCCGTGGGGGATGGCAACTAATGAGACTTCATGAAATTAGTGACTATAAAAAGCCTTGGAAATGAAAATACTCCTGTCATTGGTTGCTAAGGATTGTTTTGTGGACTTTATGTACAGTAAACTCGTGATAACTCAAACCCCCATGAGACTTAACAATTAGTTTGAAATAACAAAAATTTGAGTTATCAAAAGAAATTTAGTTCTATTGTCTTTGAAGGGACCAGAGAATAGTTCTATTTATCCGAAGTTACAGTTGTCTAGTGTTTGAGTTACGGAGAGTTTACTGTAGTAATTATTATTAATGGTTGGTATGATATTGCTATTTCAGCTTCAAAAGTGTGGCTTCCACCCTCCCAAGTATTGAGCAACTTGCCATAATAATAGATAAACACACACCTAACATTTATAGAGGAGACGTATGACCACTCCCCTAGTGATTTTCTTATGACCAGGCCTGCAGATGATTATTGGCCTAATCTGCTTTTTTATTTTTTTAGGTTTAATCATTTTGGTGTTGCTGGGTCTATCAATTCGCTATCATTTTCTCACTCAAGTAAAACAGATTCTTCTAAAAATCAACCGGAAAATTCCGAAATGTATTCAAAAACATCTGATCTAGAGGCTGCTCCGTTTATTGTAAACGATTTCACAATTAGTACAACCAAAGCCGAATTTTGTTATTTCAAAACATGCGGAAAGGTTGTTGAGGTATTTTTATCCTGTGTTTCTTCAATAGATTTCCCTAAAATATCTGTTCATAATACATATTGCAGGGCCTTTCACAGTTGTAAGATTCAATGTTAAAAAATAATCAAGAAAGATTTATTATTTTCAGGTTTTACCAACACAAACATTCTTCTAAGGTAAAAGGTCTCTAAGTTTTAAGTTGTCTAAGGTCTATAGAAAAAGAAAAGAAAAATACTTTGTATTTTTTTCCTCCTGAGATGCTAAAAACAAAGTAGTTCAGGTGATGGGGTCCTGGATTTTGCTTTTTTTCTCTTATAATGTTAAATTGCTTTTAACAAATAGCTATGATTTGATCTTTATTTGATAGTCTAAATTTTGATCGATTGAGAATTTCTGTCTGTGTCAATTCCTTTGTGTTCTTGAATTTATTTTCATAAAATTTCTTTATCTGTTATTTTTACTATATTTATGTTGGGCATTCTTTCAAATTTAGACTTTAATAGGAGAAACTTTAGCAGGGAAAACTTTTGAGACTGCAAAAATTTACGAAATTTTTTGGAAAAGCTTTCGCAAATGATTGAATCCAAAAGCCTTTGTGAGATAAATTTTTGCGAGTAACAAATTATTGGAATTAATGAAACTTGGAATAGTGAAGGCGAAAATAAAAATTACTGGATAAACTTTCATGAATTGAATAATAATAAGTAATATGCAAGAAAAAATTTCACGAATCACAAATTTTGGATGTTTTCGTGCGCCTATTTTGCGAAAATGACAAATATCGTGAAATTCGCAAAAATTTCTCTCACAAAAGTTTCTCCGGTTAAATAAAACGGCAGGGTTTTTGGCAACACTTTTTCACTAAAAAATGGTGACAAAAACTCAATCCTCAGTTGAAAGAACTTAAGTAAAAAATTTGTTGCAAGGCCTACGGTTGCACACTACTCTTTATTTTTATTTATTTAGTATAATAATATATTTCAATGTTTAGTACAAAAGAAAAGAACATAACAAAGATGTCTGCGCAATTGCTTGCCATCCTAATGGGTAATTCTCATTTTGATATTTTTGTCTTTATTTTTCTTATTGTTAGATAAATATAAATTAGCATGCCCTGCTTTTTACAATATCAATGCATGAATTAAATTACTATACCATAACTAAATTCTTTATAATTTAATACTACTAATTGATTGTTAATATTTTTCATTAGACCAATCATTGCCATTGGTGGTCACGATGGTTTTCTCCAGATCATGGATTTTGAAACAAAGTGAGTGTTTGTTTTGATGTGCCATATGTGCCATTGAAATTTGACTCTGAGTTCAGAAATGCAAAAGTCATTGCTCAGGGAAACTCTTTTTTAAACTTTTTTTTTCTTGCTGCTGCCACATGTTTAGGTATTGTTAGAATTTCTCCGCTTGTTTGCTAAGTGGCAAAGTTGATTTTCTTTTTCATCAAAGAATTTTTGTTTTGTCTGAATAGTAACTGCAAATAAGATAGCCTTCCTTCTTTGGATAGGATTTTTATCAAATTGTGTTTGAAATTCTGAATGGAAAATGAATAAAGTCTATAACAATCTATCTTGGTATTTTTTTATTATATAATAGTTACTATTGCGTTGCCATTGATATGAAACTCAGGTCAAAGGAGATCTTTATTATCAGTTAACTGCTGTCTGTATGAATACATTGTCATTAGTCAAGGCCATTTTTTTCCATCTTGGTCAATTGAAAGTATTTTTCTTTTTCATAGATGTTTACAGCATGTTCATACATTCAGCAACCATGCAAAGATTACAGCACTAGCTTACTGTTCAAATAGCAATTTTTTATGTAAGATATGTTTTTTTTTTTCTCACAGTTGAAACTTTTTCAAATTATTTTGCAATATGGATTGATTGGACTATGTTCGTTTAGCTGTTGGGTTTGCTGATGGCAGCATAAAGATACTTGACTCTGTTACCTTGGAAGTTGAAAAATCAGATAAAGGAGAAGCTAATTTCTGTTATTCAAATGACTCAATTATTCAGATGGTATTTTCAAAAGATTCAACATACCTAGCTACAACAGTAAGCTTTTTAGTTTTTAATTCAAGCTTTCACTTTTCATTATATGCTTAAACATCATTCTTGAAGGGTATTCAGAGCCTTTTCTTGAATTCCAGGGCAGGGTCCGAAAATATCTAAAAAGGGTACAAATTTGACAAAAATTGGCATAATTTTTTTTTCAATTTTCCTATTCTCCTTATGAAAATAACAAAGTAAATTAACCGTTACAGGACCACTCCCAGACCAGCCATAATAAAGCGTCCCAGGCAGCCGCTTGAGGCCTCACTTGAAGGAAGTTGGATTCCTTTTCCAATGAGACCAAAATCAACCTTTGGGAGGCTTTAGTTGGTGAGATACAGCGAGTTTTATCCCTAAAATGTTTGTTCTGCAAAATCCGGATTTTTGAAAATAGCTGGCCCTGTAAGGGTTAATATCAGGAAGGGCAGCATCCGACTCTAAAATGGGCTAGAATAGGCTGTGGTAATTATTTCTTCAATATTAATTTCTAGGTTTTGGAAAGTAATTCTCATTTTTCAAAAAGTTGTATTTTGTATTTTTGCGGACAATTTTTCAGGTGATCATATCTGCCCACTGCACACTGCCCTATTGATCGCATATTGTTATCACTTCATAAGTTCCTTTCACAAACCAATCAAAATTATTCATTGTTAGGATGGAGATAAATGTGTTGTGGTTTATGAGTATACAAAAGCAAAGCTATGGTCGTACCTTGGCAAATATCGATCTCACTACAAACAAATATCAGGTATCAAGCTTTTATCTTTCTTTAAAATATTCACATAAGAAGAAGGTTTAAGACTTCTCTATTGCGATTAATGTAGAATTAACTTTTTCATGTCTTAAATGGACAGATTTCCAACGTCTGATCTCTGGTGTATTCAATTTCTTTGTATATTCTTCTGTTGAGCCTTGATAATAATTTATGATTGTGGGAAAGAGACATCAAAATAATTGTAAAGTAACTAAGCTAATCTAAACCTTTCCATGTAATGCATTTTGCTAAAACAGAGTTTCATAGATAAATTCAAGCATAATTGAAGCAAAATTCACACAGCTTTTATTATAAATATTATTGCCTTTTTGAAAATCTTTTCATTAGCAAATCTTTTTTATGACTATTGACACAGCATGATACTGTAAATAGAAGGAGTAACTTTTTAAAAAGTATTTTTTTTGAGGATGTCTTTAAGTATGATCTTTTGAGGATCAAAACCCAATTTTAGTGTAGGGAATAGGATTTGTACATGGCATATAATATATTTAAGGGAAGTATTTATTTTCCTGTATATCCGGGCAATACAGAAATTCTTGAAAGTCCTGCAATTGGATTGGTTCAGTTTGAGGTCACAGCGGGCAATATTCCTCAGTATTGCCCCCTGCCAATAGCAACATCAAAAATTGCAAATACAGAAACTTTTCAATGTTAAAATCAAAAGTGATATCATTGTATTTCCTGAAAACTTCTTTGATAAGAACTTTTCTTTGGTAGTCGAAAAAGCTTTACTTAATAGTGTAATATTTTTTTGTTAACTTTCCTTAGTTTGAATTTTGTAGAAATTTGTAATTTGTAATTTTCAGGTAATATCCCATAACTGTTCATTTCCAGCAATATCTGGAAATATTGACGTCTGTTACGTATTGCTCCTTTGACGTCAGTCAATGTTTTCCAGTATTGCTCTCATGAACAGTTACTATAATTTATTCTTCATGCTCAATACAAATCATTAGGCTTGTGAGAAACACTAGTGGTAAATTTAATCTAACTTCATGAACAGGTCATAAATAGGCGACCCAGCTGCTCAAAATATATACAGAAGGTATTTTAAAATTCGTTTTCAAAAAAATACTCTAGAAAACGTATTTTATATCTTTCATGCCAATAGATAAGCAGCTTAATTGCAACATTTATTAAAAATGATTATGGCAATCAAGTAACTTAAAAGTAGCTGGAACTATTTGCTGTTACATGGCAACAGAATAAATTTGTAACCCCTACACTTTCCATTTTTATTCCTAAAAGACCATAGAAAAGATCTTAAACTAATTACTTAAAGGAAGTGTCATACTTAAAATTAAATTTTTTAAAGTTCAGGTCAATAAGAAGATTCCTTGACATGTTTAAAGAATCTTTTTACAGAATTAAAAAATATTTTCTCGTTCTTGAGATATTTACAGTTAAAGTTTTCAATAATAATGGAAAATATGCTTAGTTGTGATGTCATCAAAATGAGTCCAATATTTTAACAAACTGCAAAATTGGATATCTGGAAAACTATACCAGACAATTTCATCAAATTTTAGACAAAAAATATTTGACACTTACTGGAAAAAATCCAATTAATTTTTTTTGGAAAATACACCTGGGTAACTAGTTCCAGGCCCTTTTTTCGCACCTGCTCAACAAATCTCAAAAACCATCTTTTCTCATAGGTTGGGGCAAATATTTTTGAAATTAGGATCATTATAGCTTTCCAAGAACAAAAAATTATTACTCAGATATTTTTGCATCCCCAGTTATTGTCCTGTCAGCAAAAAATTAAAAGGGACTGGAACGAGAAATTCTTTTGAAATCAGAAATTTTTTTATTGACTTACTGAAAGAGCATTTGGTAATAAAGATCCCCTGAAAATTTTGTTTCATAAAAAATTGTTGATGCTCAGATATTGCAGATTTTGTACGTCAGCATTTGTTTCATCTTGATGACATCACAACTGGGCATGCCCAAAAATCTTTAAACCGAAATGTCTCTTGAAGGAAAAGAGATTTTTTGATTCTGTAAAAAAATTGTTTTATGTTATAATGAACTCTTCAATTTGAGCTAAAGTTGTTTTTAAGTATGACACTCCCTTTAAAACTGTTTGCAAAATTTTTGATTTTGAACTAATTTTGACAAAACGATTCCTGTTTTTAGATTTATATTCCTGCTTCTAAGTTTTATACTAAAAACGGAGAATCTGCAAATACCTCACAATACCAAGGTGAAAATATAAAAAAGCTCATTTTAAATCAAGCAATCTTGTTTATCCAAAAGAGATAATTAATGGAATTTGAAAGTATAATTTGTTCTTTTTTAATTTATTCTGTAGTCAGGGTGCCTCCAACTGATTTAAAAAACTATCCAAGCAATGAATCATTTAAAAGTATATTCCAACTGAATCTGCAAGTGATATCCACAGATAAACACTGCGTGTTACTAATACTCCAAACTGTTACAAGACATGGAAATATGTTCAGAAATCTCCGAGCAGCTAAATGAGCTAGATATTTGGTATTGATCTCCCTCTTCTAAAAAATGTACTAAATTAAAACTAGATTCTAACAGTTCAGTCCATGGGTATGGTACAACCACCTTTAGGTAAAATAGCTTTCCCTGCTTCTTATATGACTAATAGGCTGTATCCAGTTGTGTTAGTGTAGTAGGCAATACTGCTATAATATTCCAATATCTTCAATATCAATCATAATTTTTCATGCTTGTTGACCATAATTTTCCATTTTTCAAGTCATTTTTATAACTTTGCTCTTTGTAATTCCTTTTGAGGTAAATGAAAGGAAAATAAAAATCACAATTTGTTTTCGTCTAGATGTTTTATTTACGAAGAGTCTTGATGATAATGAACCTGTTTTACTATCACTTGGAAAAGATCGAACACTGGTATGGTTATTGTATTTAGTATTCATGGTTATTCATAGTATGGTTATTGTATTTAGTATTCATGGTTATTCATAGTATGGTTATTGTTGAGAGGGAGATTAAGTTAGATTATAGATGCTTCCATTTCAAGTTGTTTCTTCTGCTTTCATTGAGACCTATTTATTTGACCTAATAGGGTTTTATTCTCGTACAGGGAAATTGTTGATAGAATTGTCCAAAAAAAAATTACTTGTAAATCAAGGATACAGGTATTTCACAAGTCCACATGCTAGAATCTCTATTCTCATGCTAGAACTTTAAAGGTCTATCATTAGTACAGTATATAAATATTACTGAAAAGTTTTTAGCTTATAATTTATAAATTTTAACTTTAACTATATTGATAGTTTGGGTCTAACTATAAAGTCAAATAGTAATACAGTAAATTAAGTTGTTTTAAATTTTTTTAATTTTAAATACTTAAAGTTTTATTTGTCTGTGACATTAGCCCATCTTATGATGTCAGTATTATGCTGTTGACTGAGCCATAAAGTTTGAGTGGATTTCGATTTGGCAATTGCTGTTTCTAATTTCAGGGTTTTTGGCTGTATTTTTTGCTACTACCGTTTTGTCTATAAAGATTGGGTTTTTCTAATGGTGAATTTATTGCTAGCCACCATGATTGGCAGGCGACAAAAGTTTTGATAGCTAGTTGCTCTAT
Source organism: Cladonema radiatum (assembly GCA_025330745.1). Taxonomy (NCBI): domain Eukaryota; kingdom Metazoa; phylum Cnidaria; class Hydrozoa; order Anthoathecata; family Cladonematidae; genus Cladonema; species Cladonema radiatum. The sequence continues at coordinate 2,510 of JANSTP010119341.1, read as the reverse complement.
AATCGCTATTTTGACACTTTTACACATGTACATTACAAGCTAAATGTTCCCTAAGTTTTAAGCAGCAGGCTTTAATACACCTATTTTGAGAAGGGTCTGCACAATAAAAACAGGAAATAATTGCTATGTTTGACATTTATCTTAAAGGGATTCTGAACTGAAAATATAAGTTGGGTTTATGTGAAAGAGTATAAAAAATGATAAACAACCCTTTTTATTTCATCTCAATCCGACTTTTTGTTCTCAAGATATTTGAGCTTAAAGATTTGTCACTTTGGGAATTTCCCTAAAAATAATGAACAATTTGTGATGTCATAAACTGGTTAGAAAATTTACCCCAATTTCGAACACTAAATACCTCAGGTTATAATACAATTTATTGAATGAGAATTTGCACATGGCTAGTATATATTAATGAAAATTCTATTACAGTAAAATTTTTCAAAAACAATTTTTGGGTTACTAGTTCCAGGCCCTTTTTCATTTTGTGGTCATGCTCAATATCTAACTGAGAACACTTCGTTTCAATAAATGACCTCTTGTTTTGAGTTTAGAATCTTTCAAAGAATATTTTTAATAGAAAAATTTTTTTCTAAGTATGTTCAGTGCTTGAAAATCAGGAGAATGTAATTTTTGAAAGGGGCCTGGAACTAGTGACCTAATGCTCACTTACAAAAAAATTTATTGCAGAACAATTTTAATCAACATTTACTACCCATATGCAAGTCTTTAATCATATATCAGTGGATTTAACCAGAGATATTTTGTGTTCAAAATTTGGGTAATTTTTCTAACCAGTTTATGACATCACAAATTATTCATTATTTTAGGGAAATTCCCTAAGTGACAAATCCTTAAGCTCAAATATCTTGAGAACGAAAAGTCCGATTAAGATGAAATAAAAAGGGTTGTTCATCATTTTTTGTCCTCTTTCATATAAACCCAACTTATATTTTCAGTTCAGAATCCCTTTAAGGGTGTATTGGAAAAGATGTTCAATTTAGTTTCCTTTGTTTCAATTCCCTCAAAAGATTACTTTAATGAACTTTGCTAAAATATACCCTCAAAAAATTGCTTTTTATATTGAGTAAAAAGTAATTTTTTGAGGAACTTGAATATTATTTTGCACCACAAGTAGTGTTTTTTATTGGCGGGGCAGGGTTCAGAGGTAAGTAACAAATTATCTACATTTGGCTTAATATTTCAATTAAATATCTTGAGCACATATCTTCTTATGTAGTGTTTCTAATTAATTGTATTCTAGGTTGAATATGATTTGCATAACAGCAAAAAAGATAATTTGAAACTGAAATCACAGATAAGAGTTGAGCAGGGTGCCATTCCATTGTGCTTGCTGGAGTATCCTGATATAATTAAAGAAAGTTTCATCTTGATAGCAAATAATGAGGTAGTCATTTGTGCTTTTATGACAGGTAAAGGCAGCGCAACCATAGACACTTCTCGGAAAGAGACTAATCCTGTAATGAAGATTTTAAATTTAAGAAAGATAATTTTCGCATTATCTGATATAATATCATAGCCTCTTACAAAATACTCAAGGTGTAAGGAATCTTTTTGATATTACATATATCTTAATGTTTTTTGATGTTATTGTTTTCCATTAATGTACTGTAGTTGTTTCTTGTCAAATAATGTAATAAAATACGTACTTAATTAAAAAAATACAAATGCCTAGTTGCATGGATGTTCCATTATCACTGAATTCAAGAGGAATACTTAGACAGTACTGCATGGATTTTCTTAGAACGTTACTTTTTATGTAACATGCTCAAAAATTGTATGTCCCAGTTTTCTTTCGTGCAACAAATGAACAGGTTTGATCCCATTGTTTCTTATGATGATTATTTTTATGTAGTACAAAATGAAGTTGTTCAATTCCGTTACAAAAATGTGTCGGCACAAGTACCTGGGCCCTACATATGGATCACCTGTAGAAAGGTACATTTATTAAAGAGCGTTTCTATGTTTAGCATATGAATTATCTATCAATGAATTTCCTCACCATTTTTTTCTCACCAAAGTCCATGATTTTCTATAGTTCGTTGTTATTATCTATGCCAATCAAGAATATTTTTTATCCAGAGGCTGATCTAAAAGTTGAAGGTTAGGATATGCATAGTATGAACCCCGCCCTTCCTAAAGCAGGGGGGGGGGTAGATTTTCTGAAAAATGGCCTAATTGGGTGGGGATAGAAACTTTTGCTTAAAAATGGGGGCTATATGAACACTGGGGGGGAGGGATCCCTTATAACTGAAGGTGTTGTTAAAATCAGCCTTCAAATTACTTCAAAATTACGTGATTTGGCTGAAAAAAGTCAATAAATATCATAGATCACTACTTTTAGAATAGTTTCCATTATTTTCGTCACTCTTAATAGTCAAAAACCACTTTCAAAAGGATTCAGTTCTTCATAGATTCTTTTTTGAATTTTAATCCAAATGCCCGGGGTACCTCGCTTTAAGAAAAATGGGGGACTTAATGTTAATGCG
>JANSTP010119230.1:0-12906 GCA_025330745.1 Cladonema radiatum | reverse complement strand
AACCAGTCCAAAAAGACAAACTGCTTCTATCTGCTTAGCTCGCTCGCTGAAATCACGTTCGATTTCTCAATCTTAGTGTGTGAAAACTGTAGCTTCAAAATAATGGAGATAATGGGCTTTTCAAACGGAGCGGTGTTGAACATAGGCTCATTATAGCGAAGACGAGAAACTTTGACCGAAAAAGAAGAAATAGAAACACGAGTAATCTAAGAAAAATTTACCTACGGAAATTTTTAATAATTTGACTGTTAATCAACAAATTGATATATAACAATTGCATAACACAGCGATATTTTTTCAAAAATCTGGATGATTTGCACAATGGTTCACAATAACTCAGAAAAACTCTAAAGAACTGACAGTTAGCTAGCAGCAGTGCAAGGGCATAGCATGCGCCCTGGCAGAGCACCAAAGAGTAGGGCGCAAATTGTGGGTGTCAAGTTGGCGCTGAACTAAAATCCGCCATGGACGGAACTAACTATTTCACTAAGAGAGATTCGTCGGACGGAACAGAAAACACTTCAATTAAAAAAATCTATTGAAAATTTTTGTTTTTTTTTTCTCATTGATTTTCTGCGCAATGATACACCAAGTACTTTCCATTCCCCGCACTAAGCTTTCTTACACATTTATGTTCCCCACGCCGTTGAAAAACTTTTCAATTTGGAAGTTGAGCATTTGTAGAGATTTTTGTTCTAAATAACTAATCAGAAATCAGGCAACAAAGGCGTTTGGGTCAAATTTAGCATGTTAAAATCATGTTAACCTCAAATTAGTTATAAATGGGTTCATTAATGAACTATATGATAAAAAACCTATATGCAGTAGATTTAAGTTTTCTTTTTTTCAATCCGAAATGGTTCCATCTCCTGGTCTTGCTTTCATCAAATGATCACAATTTTTATAAATTTGCGCCAAAATTTGCGCCAAAATATTGTTTTTCAACATTTCAGTAAACTGCCTGATTCATTGAAACAACAAAAAGTTATTTATTTTAAGAAAAATTCAGTTAAAGTCCTATCTAAAGACTAAAGACCATATAGGCCTTATGGTAAAAAATTTTGATTTGCAGTAGACTGCAAACAATAGTTAAATCATCAGTAACTACACACTTTTTTAATTTTGGAAAAATCTTGAGTAAAAATGGTTTTATGACTATTTTAGTGAAGGTAACTCTTTAAAGTTAAGTAATTTGTAGCAAATGTTCACTTGAAACAACTGTATACAACCCAATGTTTTAAACAAGGTTTTCACCATTAACATTTTTATAAAATAACTCACCACCAACATGCTCCCCACCTTCAACAACTTTTGATGTTCTAATAAGGTCCGCATACTTTCAGACCTTTGAAGGGTAGAAACTATCTACATTTTTCAATTTTGATTGCAGCAAAATGTTTTTATCGATTGATTGGATTTGGCATGAAATACTTGTCTTGTTAATATGATCCACTTTATTCGTGTTTGTATGCTTAGTAAGGACTATTTTTATTTCAAAATATTGGACTAAATAATGACACATGGCCTAAAAAATTCGCACATGGGTCATGATTTCAATCAGGCTTCTAATGATGTTACTTTATTGAACATTTTAAACATCAGTCAGTTCTGATGACATGCAGTAACCAAATATTTATACTTTTCACCATACAGTATAGTTAAAAAATAGCAATTTGTTTGAAATTATAAGATTCAAGAAAGCCAGTTGTTTTAATTTTTCAGTTTTATTATGTGTTCAGTAAGAACTCAAAATTTTTATGTAGAGGTTTTCTTCAGATGATGTTACTTTTGGCGTTGAAATAAGTCCAGTGAACCTTTATGACAAAACACTTTGACTCAGAACAAAAATTAGGAACAGAAGCAGAAACTTTTCTTTCATGTTTTGAAATTAGCAACTCTGTCTTCTTTTTTTGATTTCTGCATTTTCTTAACCCTATTTATCATGGGCTTTTTGATTTATGTTAAAGGCATGGGGGGAGGGGGGGTAAAAACTACCCCCCCCCAGGTTAAAATCTCTAAAACTCAACGAAATGGAATAAAACTTGACACGATTGTAAAACACAATAAATAGTCTTGAAAAATCAAATGTGACCCCATTAGGTCACGTGGTTAGGTGATAACGTCATCAAAAACACAGGAAATTGGCTAAATTTCTAAATTTCAAGGTATTTTTTTGACATTTTAAAAATTAAACTTCTAAAACGATTCAAACCATAAAACTTGGTCATTTTAAGTAAAATTATAATAGTTTTACAAAACTATCTAAAATTTCAAATTTTGAAAAATTGGCCCAAAATTGGGGATTTTTCGAGGGGGCAGTTTTCTTAGAAATTTTCCATCATAAAAAGATCAATAATTTGACGTATACTATACAAAATTACTCAGGCTAGTGTATAATCGCTTGAAAAACAAATTTAAACCACTTTGGTTGTTTACCAGCCCTCTAAAAAGTGATGACGTCGTCAAAAAACCCGAAAAATACATTTTACGGTACCGACGGCTCTTTGACAGCTGTGAGGTCATAATGACGTCAATATGATGTTGTTGACATGTCGGCAGTCATCAAAACTTAGTGGCAATAAAAAACAAAGGAAAAAACATAACATTTTTGGGAGAATGTCCAAAAAATGGTATACCAAGGTTTATTGATGATGTTGCTACAGGAGACCGGGACTGAGTTTCAAAAAAATTTTGGTACCAAAAAAACTGCAATTAAACTTTGTACACTGAGTCAAAATTTCATGGAAAAAAATTAACTGCATGGGAAGTTATTAAAAAAGGTTTTTTTTTTTTTTTGTTTTGGAGGGGGGTTAGTTTTTACCCCCCCCCCCATGCCAAATAGGGTTAAATAGATTCTCATTGCTAAACTTTAATATTTTTTGCCGAAAAAGTATTGGTGCATTGCTTAAATTGGTTATGGTAACAGCCTCAGTTTTTTTTTTATTTCATCTTGCACTGAGTTGTTTCATAGGGCTACTTAACTTGATTGCTATTGAATAAAGTTCTAAATTGATCTAAAATAAAACTAAAAGATTAAGGGGAGAAAGTTGGAGATTTCCCTGCCTGGTATACATGACCTACCTAAATAAAACCATCAATTAATACTCCTTATAAATACTACTGATGTAAATATGACCGACTATGATTGAACAAACTTTTCATTGGACGACCAAATGCTAAAACTGACCGGCCAATGGCTGTTGGTATGCTAATTGCTACTGTTTGGTTAAAAAAAGGCCAGTCCTCATGTCTTAAATTAAATTTTTCATTTTTTTGAACTTTTTTCCAAAGTGTAAACTGTATTGAAAATGTCAAATAAATTGTCTTTCCAGACTCAGCTGTTTCAGACAATAGCCAAAATTGTTTCCTAAACTTGGTGCAAGCAAAGTTTTCAGTGTAATTTGCCATCTTTTACTTCAAATATCTTAAAATCTACAAAAGCTCTTTACAACCAGTAAAAAGTCCTAAAAGAACAATTTTTCTATAGTTGAACTCAAAACTAATAACATAAAATCGCAGATTAAAAAGTTTAAAGAAGATTGATTGTCAAAATGTAGATCTATATTTACATTTTGTACTGTAAACCAGGGTTTGAAAAAAAAAATCAGCGATTTTGGAATCACATTGGTAAATTTTAAATAGGTAAATTAACTTTGATCTAAAGATTTAACCATGCTTTAAAGCCTTAAAAAGCGTTAAATTATTGTTAGTCAAAAGATTTGCTACTGTTTAAAACCATTTTCTTAGTTCCAGCCAGAAAGTTAGGGCAAAAGCAATTTTTTTGCTGTCACAAACCAATACTTTTGAAGATTTGACAGCAAGCGCGGCGGCAATTGCTTTTTTCCATTGCAAAAATTAAGGGATGCATTCTGCAGATTAACTACATATTATTTTTGCCTCAGCAGCCTTTTGCTGAGGATAACTGATAATAGCCTTGACATTCACACAAGCAAGCTACTTGTAGCCCCTTTCCCGGTAACTGCTTATTGTTTAGGTGAATTCAGAGCACTGAGATTGCCATATTGATGTTTCCAATGTAAATTATTTGATTTGTTATTATTACTTGGCAAATGTCGAAAAGATAGAAAGATGCTGTTCTTTCTTATCTTTATTATTATTTGCCAGATCAATTTTGAGACCTACTCACCAGAAACATAACTGTTTTGTTTTTGGCCTTGGGTCTCAAACAAAGTTGTTTCGTTATTATCTCGGACCTGCTATAGAGACTACCTGATAGTATAAACAACTTCAGTCAGTTAGTGTAAATTATATATTGTTTCCAAACTGTGTAAGAAAACTTTTAGTCTTAAGAGATAATTTTTTTTTGGTCCTGGAAGCAGTTTTCTTCTACAGGTTAGGCGGAAGCGTACACTGTTTTATCAAATCAAAAGGACTAATCAGGGATCAACTACTAGGGGTCAATGTTGTTCTTTTTCTTTATTCAATGTAAATTGATTATAATTCTTAATCAAAAATATTTGGTTGATTTGTGTGTTTATTCTTTGACAATATTTTTAACTGTTTCAACCGAACTTACTTTTCATTCAGTAATGTTATTTTCCTTGAAGCATACAAATCTTTTTAGAATATTACTTAACTGGTTAACTAGCCATCCTGTATATCTGAAATTTAATTTTAGGAAAATTTGTTTTTAGATAAAACTTTGATTTTGTGGGAATTGACTCGGGATGATGAAATGAATTATGGTGTACCGAAGAGATGTTTAACTGGTCACAATCACTTTGTTTCTGATGTGGTCATGTCATCAGATGGACAATTTGCACTTTCAGGATCGTGGGATAAAACATTGAGATTGTGGGACTTGTCAGCGTAAGCATCTTTTTATTGCAAAGCATCTTATTTAAACATATAGAATTGTATTTTAAATGTTTCTCAAGATATATTAGTTAATGTTTCTAATTATAATTTCAAAATTGCCAGTGGGGTTAGTCCTCTTGTATAAATTAGGGAGAGAAGTTTGCACATTTTTGTGTTGTTTTGCATGTTTTAGGTAAGTGGTTTTTGCAGTTTTATCAGGGGGTATGTTGGGGAGCAGCGAGCAGGGCAAGAGTAGCCGCTCTCCTCAAATGGCAAAACCTGGTAAATATGCTTTGATGTTTTTATGATCAAAATACACACAATTTGTGACAGTAACTAAGTGGCAGTATCAGTTTTCTTAAGAATTTTCTGACAGTGTTTTGAAGTTTTCTCATTGAGACTAAAAATAATAAATTTAGCACCACTTCTAGTCTACATTGTTGGCACTTAAATTAATTAACCAATTTGAATTTTAGTGGTGTCACTACACGTCAATTTGTTGGACACACAAAAGATGTTTTAAGTGTGGCTTTTTCTTCTGATAATCGTCAGATTGTCTCTGGATCACGTGATAACACCATCAAGTTATGGAACACCCTTGGACAGTGCAAATACACTATTCACGAAGAAGGACATTCCGAATGGGTATCATGTGTACGATTCTCACCAAACACCCAAAATCCTATCATTGTTTCATGTGGTTGGGATAAAATGGTGAAAGTGAGTATCAATATTAAAGACCTTATGTATATTCATCGTATATATTTTCCTCTTCTTCAGCTTCTTTATCTCTTTTAGGTATGTTCTCCTTGTTCGTTTTACTTTCAATAGAATTTGGTTAGGAACATTTTAGCTAAGTTTCGGACCCATACCCCCACTCAGGAGCCAAAGTAGTATCATGTTTCTGAAGCATGTCATAAGCAAATTTTGTGGTTTTTTGAGGAAAATACTAAAAAACAACAGTATTCAAAATATCTTGTTTTTAATATTGGTTTATTAGCCTAACTTGGTTTTTTCATTATTAACAAAATGTGATGGGACAATTTTGGATAATTTTTGATGACGTCATCAAATTGCCATAATAGCCACTTAGCGCTGTTTGTGGTGATGTCATAATAAAATTCCACATTTTCTACCATTGTGGTGTAACTTCATGGTAGTCTGGTGGTTTTGGACAACCAAAAATTCCTTCGGGCTACCAAAAGTTTTGTATTGGTAGTCCAAAAGCACCGGCAACAAATGGCAATAAATACCGATTTTTCAAATCAATGTAACTTTGAGTTATTTTAAACTAATGATACAACAAAAGACATCTCCAATTTACTACTTTTACTACCAGTGTTAGCAATTGGAACCATTCTTATGAGATATTGATTTTTACATTAAAATCATGTCTACTTGCGGGACTACTAGAAAAAGAGAGGAAGTTACACCACTGCACCCCTCCCCCACCTTACCTTTTTTGCTGCACCCAACAAAGTCCACCCTAAATAGGGTTAACCACACATGTTTGAAACATTAGGGGATTGGAATGAAGACTTTATTCTGTGACGTTTTGTTTCTGTCTTTTAAGTGGCGCGAAGTATTTCTGCAGTGCATGAGCGTGATTTTTTTAAGATTCGTTTCTATAATATCTTTCAATTTAATTATCCTAACTAAGGTATGGAACTTGACGAACTGTAAATTGAAGACCAACCACTTCGGACACACTGGATATTTGAACACCGTTACTGTTTCACCCGATGGTTCATTATGTGCTTCTGGTGGAAAAGATGGAAAAGCAATGCTTTGGGATTTGAATGAAGGCAAACACTTGTATACTTTAGATGGAGGAAATATCATCAACTCGCTTTGTTTCAGTCCAAACAGATATTGGTTGTGTGCTGCTACAGGCCCGAGCATCAAAATCTGGGTAACGACCTTTTAAACCATTTTGCTTCTCTCTTTAGTTGAGCGCCATGGAGATAATTTTTTTCTCACACTGGCAACCAAAAATTCAATATAGCAAAACCTAAATGGAGAAACTCCTTGCTTATTGTAATTTTACAATATTTAAACATATAATCTTTCAGTGTTATTTATTTTTTCGATAACTTTTTTCGGTTTGAAGGTACTTTCCCATAGAGTTATGGACTCTCAAAGTTGTCTAAAAAGGTTTTTTTTGTTTGCTTACATTTGTGAATATTTTGAATCTTTTTTGAAAAGATTAATTGGTTTTATCTCCAAACATGTTGGGAATTTTTGAATGAAATTTTCAAAATAATTAAAAAATTCAATTTTCTATTGAATATTAAAATAAAACTTTGGGCTGGAACGTACCTTTGAACATGAAATACATTTGACATTCAATTGGGAGCATTTTTCTTCCAGGATCTTGAATCCAAATCGATTGTTGATGAGCTCAAACCAGAAGTCATTAGCATCAGTGCAAAAGCAAAACCCGCCGATTGTGTTTCACTCGCATGGTCAGCCGATGGTCAAACATTGTTTGCAGGGTATACCGATAACCTTATTCGAGTATGGCAAGTTACACGCGTGTAAATTACCGCTGTATTTGAAAGAAATGGCTAAAAAGCATGGGATCAACTCAACAAGTTTATTTTTGTTTTCCCAATCTTCAGACTTCTTTCTTTCGTTTGCTAAGCTTTTGATTTTATATAAGATCTAAAGCCACGGAACAGCCATTAAAACTGGAGACATACTCCGAAATGGTTATAATAAGTGTGATTTCTCTGATCAAACAAAATGTCAAGGAGATTTCTTATTATATGGAAACGTTCTTTTCAATGCTGAAAGTTGGTTAACCCTATTCCCCCTGTAGTTGTCCTTACATAACTCATAAACGACAAATCCTGTTTGCATGAAACTTTGTGGGTGGTCCCAAAACGTGAAAGAAAATTTTTTTTTTTTTCCCCCAATTTTGATTCCTTTGTCTAAAAGAGCTACTAAAATGGTGTAGAACTGCAAAATTTCACCTGATATGGACAATTAGAACCAAAATTATGGCCAATTTTTGAAATAATGGGGTTAATTGGTGTCGCGCTATCTCATTGGTGTCGCGTGATACCTAAGAAGTATGATGGCGTCATCAAATTGGTATGGCACCAAATACCTAATATGATGACCCACTTCCATCCCTGGAAGTTTCGTGGCAATTGACATGTATTTCCTCAGTTCTTGATAGGGGGGGGGGGGAATGCCACCCCCTAGCTTTGGCGAGCCGCTCAAAAAAGCCCGGCCTGAATAGGGTTTAAGACAATAATTTGTTAAAACTGATAAAACAGGTAGAAGTTCTAAGTAGTATCTTCTAACAACCATCAAAGTTGATTCGAAAATAAAAGGGTCAAATAGTGAAATAGCTTGACGTCGTCTTCGGGTCAAATGACCGTACCGGCAAGAAACATTTGGTTTTTGTGTCACATACCCTCTGGTCTTTAACAGAAGGGGGGGTGGGAGTTGGAAAAAATCTTAAGAGTTAATAGCCGTGTGGTTCGAATAGTGGGGGGAGGGGGGGTTACATTAAAGATCTAATAGCCAGGTCGGTTGGAAATATCTAGTTTATGACTCATTCAACAGGTCGGAAGTATAAAAATGCTAAGTTATTCGATATCTATTTTTTGTTTATGTTGAAACTGCAAAATCAGAAGTTTTCAATCAATATCGTTACGAGACAGCTTCTAAAAATTGAAAAATTAAATTAACTTTTGAGAATATTTTAGTACATTGGTACTACTACTCACGAAAAAACATTGCAATAGCTTGAGTGAAGTTTGTCCTCCTTGAAATGTTTTCCCAGAAATAAATGGCTGGCGGGTTTCAATAATGCACTGGGTGGGAAATTTTCGAAAAACAACTTGAAATAACTTGAAATAAAATATTTATTTATTTATTTATTTATTTATTTATTTATTTATATAACTTAATTAGCGGGATGGAGGGACGTCTATTAGAGACAAGAGAGTATGACGATTGTACAAAGTATTTTGAAAATTGAGTGAGAATTGGCAGTCGGTATTTTAGACAAGCAGGGAGTTGTAATTTTGCGCACCCACCCAATTGTTTGAAGAATATAAAGAGCCCGACTTGGATAGAGTGTGTTAACCACACTGCATATTCTCAAGACTGTAGAGAGAAGATTATTTGTGTGTATGCGTATCAATGTCATCTTTAGGCTATCTAGGCTACCTTAAAAATTATGTTCATATTGGCCGCGTAGCATAAATTTCAAAGCCTTATTGATAGCCAGTTTTGGGAAATAGCCTGATCGGACGATTAAAACTAATTTTGAATTATAAAAAGACACCATGGAACCGGCTATATCGTCAAAATGTACCAGGACCAACTTCATTTTGAGAAAACAAAATTTCAATGCAGTTTTTATCGAAAATTAAAAATATCAATTTCGAAAACGTCGTCATCGCTTAGTTAGATCACTGAAACAGTGTAATACTTCTCACAAGTAATTATCCTATTCGTTAATTAACCTATCAAGAAATATTTTGAAGGTTGTTGCTCTAACAGTTCAGAACATCAAAATAAAAATAGTAAAATAATGTCTTGGGGACAGTTTTGGGCTTCATTTTCTTGATCAAACCCTTCTTTGATAACCTAATCCTATTTTTGGTACAGTTTCTTGCATACTATACGCTAGCATCCCGCTTACGAACTAAAGAGATTTAAATCAAATTTAGTCTTTACTTTTTCTACTGGAAAGATCAAAAGCGATTGCATGGTAGTGCAATTGCGCTTAGTGAAAGTTGAATGCTTTACGTACAGCTCGTTTTTTCTGTAATCAAATTTCTACAAAGTCATCCACCAAACCATAATTACAACCAGAATAGCTTTTTTCTACGGTACTATGTAGTTCCGCTTTTCGCCAGCATTTGACTGTAATTATTGCTTCAAACAACCTAATCAAGATATTTTTATTAGCTAATTTATGTCTGAAACAGCTTCTATTGCTTAAACAATGCCACTGATCTGTGACGCAATTTAAACTCGTTTAAACCGAAAAATCTTCACCGCACATTCGTAAGTCATTTGTAGGAAAGTCAAATTTTAAAGATTTGCTTATTATTTTTTAAATATTGAAAGGTTATGCTCCACGGACTACGATTATGGAGGCAAATACAGTTATCTATACCATTATGTTTGCACTGACTTGCTTTATCAATGTACCAGCCATGACCATGATATTATTGAAACGAAATTTACACAAAATACGACTTTATATTTTACTAATTCTCATCGCCATTGATATTGCTATTGGTTTACTTGCCCTAATTTCGTTTAATGTAATAGACTATACTAAGCGCAATTTAAAGTCTCGATATATAGTAATCATATCTTTACGATAGTCACCATGCTCATGGTAGCTTTTCTAAGCATCGACAGATATCATGCTGTTGTTAACTGTTTACGTTATCATCAAGTTATGACAACGAAAAGATTGATTCTAATTGTATGTGGAATCCTCATGTTTACACTATCCTCTTGTTCAGTGCTAGTCATTCGCACGAATTCTTTAAGGAAATTTCTTTTAAGGTTAGCGGTGCGGAACACTTTTGTTTGTCTGATAGTTTTTATTATTGTAATCACGATATCGGTGGCAACTATCGCGATAAGACGGCGTCATGTTATCGACATAAAAAGACAAGGCAGATCATTTGGCGATTTGACAGAAAAACTTTCACTTTTAGAATTAGCTAAAAGTAGCGTAAAGGATTGTTTTAGGCTTAACATTTTCACTATTGGTTTGCTCATTATCTTTTCTGCTATTGACATTTCTGTTCTCATCACGAAAGAAAAGTTTGATCATATTCAAACCGTTAGAAATATGGTATATGGTTTCTACGTGATGACCAATGGACTTGTTTGCGTATCGACACAGAAAGAACTAAGGGCTGAACTCAAAGAATATTTCGATATTCGGAAAAATAGAATACATCCTGTTGAAATCCAAATATGACTTATTTTGAGTGACTTACAAGTGAATGGAACAATTTTTTTTGAATTGATATTTACGTTTCACAAGAAATTCTGAAGAATAATGCAGAAAGCAGTGCTTAGTTTACCGTTGAAAATATTACTGCTTCTGTGAAGCACTGTGTGAAGCTTTCCCTATGTTACCCTTGCGCCATTCCTACACCATCTTATACTACGTTTACACTAGAGGAAATTTTTCCGTTTTGGTTGGTCAAAACCAAGGCGACCTCGGACAAAACGCAATAATTTCAAATTTTTGCGTATAATGTTTACACATAAAAAGTAAAAAAATTTTGATGAAAACGAAATAATGTGAAAACGCAATGTATAGTGAAATAATTTTTTCCAGATTTCTTTCAAAACATTTTTTCTTTTATTCTTGTACACTGATGAGGTTTCTGTAACTTTTTAAAGTAAATTTCATGATTATGCACAACGACAAAACCGTCAGACATCTGTGACTGCTATCCTTTAGTATTCTTTTTACTTTAGTATTAAATTTTTACTTGCTAATGCTGGTTACTGCCTTTACTTTTTCTACTGGCAGACCCATGCATGCCGTACGCTATCCTTAAACTATCTCTAAAGAGTAGACTAAGAGGGTGTTCATCTTCAAAATTGCGACCATCAAGTTTTAGGCGGCCAGAATGCAGTCCTTAAATTGATACATTAAAAATAGATTAAGGACTGAAAATTTTTAAAAATTTAAAAACTGAAAAATTGAGTGAAAACAAAAAACGTTCTCCGAAGGTTCAACTGTCAACCAACCATGCAGTATGGTCCATGAATGTTTTGAGTTGATGCTTTTACATTTTAGGAAGTCAGTCAGTCATATTGTAAATACATAACTAGGCAGACTTTTTGGCCCATTTGAGGACTCTTCTTCGTTGGGCATTTTTCCCATTGTATATGCAAAAATAAGAATTTCTTTTCATTTTCTGTTTCAGCGAACATTGGATAACCCTAGCTACTTTTCAGACTGGGATAGACCTACTGCTTTACTTTGCAGAAAATTGGTTTTTTAAGAAATTTTTTTTGTATGTTTATTCATAACTAGCTATTGTTTCGTAGACAAATCAGTTTTGGGAGAAGAGTATCAAGCTAGAAAGGAAACCATAAATCTTTAACAGGTTTTTAGATAAATTAACAACAGCTGTTGATTTGGTAGCCCCGAAGAAAAGATCTGCCTTCAAGAGGAAAGAAGGTAAGCCATGGATAAATAATGTAAAATAAAATATGAAATAAACCTTAGGGATAAATAAACGATTCCCGAGTCCAGTTTGCATTTCGTGGCATGCAGAGGCACACCCGAGGTGAACTTTGGATTTTTCTTCTGTTGCACCTGAAAAACTTGAGCGAAGATATTTCTAAGATTTTTTTGTACCTGGGGTACTTTCTCTTTCTGATTGGGCACCAGTTTTCAAAGAGATCTAATATACACCTTAAAGAAATCTAATATACCACACCTATTATGACACCTAGAAAAAATTGCACCTGGCTATATTTTTAGCAAGACTTGGTGCACACGTGAGTTAACTTTGTTGTGCACCTGCACCTGAGATTTGCTTTTTCACACCCGAGATCTCGTCGAAAAGTGCCATGAAATCCAAACTGGTCCCGAGTAAAAGCTGCCATTGCTCGTGGGTAGCAAGAATGGGTAGCAGGCATTAGGGATTTTTCACTTAAATTAACCTAACTACCCACACATTTTGATTCATGTGACCAAACTTGGTACACTTGTTACCCAAAAGGTAAGAGAAATTTTGGACCCACCTTTCACAGGAAAAAATCAAAAATTTTCGAATCGGATACACAGTCGAAAATTACAGAATTTACAACTTGATTTTGCCGTATTTATAAATTCCGAAAGATGAGGCACCTGACGGGAGCTAATCCAGCATGTAAATATTCAAATTTTTGATCGCCGTTACATGCAGTGAGCTGGATTTTACGGGAAATTCAATTACAAATTGAGTTGGGCATTGATAATTTGATAAATTTTGATATGTAAATAAGCCCAATTTATGTTCACTTTTGCAGAATTTACATATCATATTTACAGGTCATTTATCTTTAAAGTTTGTTGATCTTATTATTTTCCCA
>JANSTP010119119.1:0-12908 GCA_025330745.1 Cladonema radiatum | reverse complement strand
TTATGAAAATAAAGATGAATATGATAAAAAAGTAACGTGCCAGTAATGCCGAGTGTATATTGACTGAAATATAAGCATAATCCTAGCGATCATAAATTTTAAAACACAGAATTTGCATTGACCATCGTCTAAAAAAATATCTTATCATGATCGTACGAAACATGATTTGAAGATGAATTGTTATAAAATCTGAAATCAATGTCATTATTCAATTTTTTCGGTTAGAACTCTTCAAACTAATGAAATAAAGTGTTCAAACCAGATAATTAAAAGAGTAATAACAATTTTTTTCAGAAAAAGTGTTTCGTATGGTTTTTCTCACAGTCCTATCTAAAGTTGTGATAGAAGTGCAAAGAAACTCTTAAAATAAAGGATAGACCAGTGCAAATAATAAAACATATTCCCCTAAGATGATTGTGCAGAAGCATGAGGCTAAGTTATACAGAATGTTAAATTTCTCAAAAATCTAGGTGTTTCGTACAAGATATGATAACTGCACAAAACACCAAAAAATTGTAATTTCTTATACAGAAGCGTTACAAAAAGTATGTGTTTCACAGTAATAAAACACAATTAAGTTGTGAATTTAATTTACAGTAATGAAAATTAAGAATGCTTGTTTGTGCGGCAAATGTAACCCATAATTTCCTTTTAAACCATGACCGAATAAATTTTAAAACCATTTTTCATACCGTTTGTGGTCAAAATTTTGACCAAAGCCCATATATTGCTTGAACTATGGAAAGAGAATTTTTTTATCTTCTTAATGCTGTTTACAGCTTTGAAAATTGTTCAGCAGTTAAAAAGATCTTCAATTTTTTTAAAACCTGGTAACATTTTTCTAGTAGAAAAAAATGATGTCAACAAACTGCAGTCCTAGCAAGATACAGCCAGAACTGAACAAACTTCTGTGTGCCATAGCTGCAGTAACTACTAATGCCACTAGCTGCATTGCAGGAACACTTTTATGAGCCACGAATGGCCAGGAAACTTTTAGCTATCTGACTTAAAACTAGCTAGCTGGTGCAACGAGTGGCTAGCTTTCTGAACCTGAAAGTTTTTCTTGCAAAAGTGTGCTGCCTCCTGATTTTGTTTCCTGAGATACTTCAAAAGCACTCTTTAAACATATTCAGTATTCAAATATATTCTTATCTTGTATTGGGTGATAGGTAGTTATAAAGAGAGACAGCATTTGCCCTTCCACTCGCTCTTACTTGAAAGACTTTAGACTTGTCAGCTCCTCCAACGTCCACGAGAAAAGGAAAGAGAAAAGTTCGCGCGCTCACTTCCCTTTTCTCTGTTTGTAAGATGCACTAGGGGTATTAATAATTTTACCATATTAATAAATGTTTTTTAGAAAAATTTAATCTATAAAATATTTTAGTAAATTTTCCAACAAATTTACTAAATTTCTGATAATTTTTTTCAAAAGCACTAGAAATATCTTATAAAGATAAAAAAAACATTTATACGGAAATTTTGTACTTTGTACGACCCCCTATAATTTTAGTAAGTTGTCTTGAGATTGTTTTGTTTTGAGAAAGCGACATGTTTGAAAAATTACATCAGAGTTGGATAAAGTTGATAAATTTTTAAGCAAGTAAATAAGTTTTGTTAAGCCACTCTTAGGTCAGAGGGATGAAACACCTTCAGCGCCGAAGTGTGATTTCCAAGGTGGTCCCATATGGTTGGTCTGTTAAAAGTAATCATTTTTGGAAGAACGAACCCAATTCGAGTTCTACTTGCATCTAGACCGCACTCTTTTGCTTTAAAATGGATTGCTTTTTAGAGTTCTGAAGCGGCTATGAGCCTCAAAACTGGAAGAGGTTCTAAGACAGTTTTTTTGTGGCACAAAAAATTTTTTATTGACGCCATAGATTTGGAATTTCTTTTGATTTTTCCGATATGTTTTGGAGATGACATTCTGCATCTTCAGGAATAAACTACCTTATCGGCCCTTTTTACGTCAGCCCTAAATCCGCCTCAAGCGATTTTCTGCCTAACTAATGTCCATAATTATCTCCTATATAGAAATCTGAAAAAACGATAAGTCTGTAAGATTTTCTGCATACTTTTTTATTCTGATTTTTTAAATTAGTACTGTATAAATACTTACTCTTTTTTAATAAAAGACATGGTAAACTATGCAAAATATGGAGATTAATTTAACTTTTGGCGAGCATAAAACTTCTCAAGTTCTAGACTAATAACTTGCAAAACTTTCCTGCCACGAATATTCCCTCCTCAAAGAAAAAGTGTAATTTTACAAATCGCGTCTTGTAATATTACAAAGATTTTTGGATCATGTACCGAATCCGTGGTACAAGCCATTTCTTAAATTATCAAGGGATTATTAAAAAAGGGTTAGCCTAAGATAACTTGGTTTAGATAAAAGGACGAAATACTTGGTTTTATCTAAATCAAGTATTTCGTATTTCAATATTTCAGTATTTCAGGTTTTACACAAGGGGCAGTTTAATTTTACGCCCCTAGCCTTTTACATCACCCAAAAAACACACCCGACATTGGGTTAAATACTGACAAAGTAACTTATGAAAAACTTTCTTCTGATGTTAATCTCATAAAGTTACTGTTGATGTTATTGTTTTCGTTAAGAGTCGTTTAAATCCATTCTAAGGATAATATTCATGATACGTCAATACCTAGATTTATAGCCTACTTAAAATATCAAATGATGCAATCTGTACACCAAATCACTATGGTGTGAAAAAAATCTTTTGGTCCCTATGAAGAAGTTCAATTAAAACACCCAATGCTTCTTGGTCTTTGATTGAAAAAGCATTTTACTTTTTGAACTTACCACGACATAGCCTATTTTACTAAAACGGCCAGATAATTCCACTTTCTTCGACAAAAATTAGAGGCGTTTCAATAAATCAACAAAAGTAAATATAAAGGCAAGATTTCGGTGGACACACGTTAATGTTATTCAATATATAACCCTCATCAATTTAATTATGATAAAGATGGCCAGAAAATGCCTTATTTTCGATTTCATCGTTAATTTTCAACATTCGAATGCAAATATCTGAGGAAGAGAATGTCGAAATTTGTTTTGGAAATCTATTTTAAAGTAGTTCTAGAATATTTTTATGTTCCTTAGGAAATAACAGAATTAAAATTTGGTGAATTATTAATGGAAAAGAATATATTTGTAGTTTGGTTATATCTAAATAAACATAAACTGATTTAGAATTTATTTGGTACCCTACAAGATTTTATGTTAACATGTAGTCCGGGCTCTGGGGCAGTTTTACTTCAACATATTTTCAGCAAAAATCCGATATATGTAATCTTCAGTCATTTTTGAGTGCTTCAAGGATTTTTGTTTCTGTCTGACAATCCAAGTAGATGGCCATGCATGAAAGAAGGTGTGATTACAACAAAGCCTCCCCCCATCAAACAAGGACTACGTCACACCAGCTTGGATTGCTCCACTCAACCCAAACGACCTTTGGTAACACAACCAGGTGGAGCTGAAGAAACTAGCCCTCCACAAGTCATCGCCAGCGACGAAGCAGAAACATCAACAAGACACTGTGTAGAAGCGAAGGCACCGGAAGTAGTTGAGACAGCACTTCGATATACTGCTCTTACTTTCAGGACACGTTTTAATACGCATGATAGAAAAGAGTTGTTGGAACGATTAAAATCTGGCATCAAGCATGTGCGACCTGTCATCGAGGGGCAGACAAGCATCAACTCAGATGCTGTCAAGTGGTATCTGTTCCTCTCCCTCAACTTTTGTAAATCTTTAAGTCCAAGCGTCAAGACCGATCCCCCAGTCACGTTTCGAAGCGAAGTATTCAAATCAATTGACACACACAAATTGGATAATCCAATGAAAATTGGATATAACCGGATTGTTCGACAGGTTTATAATTTCCAGGAAAATGGTTCTATTTGGGTTGTGGATCACCTCCAGCACCTCAATTTAGGTAAGTTTAGTTTTTTCTCTTTGTTGTAATTTGATTTAAAGTTTCCACAAAAATATAGTTTATCATAAAATATTAATAATTTACAAGGCTTTTTCTTAACCCTATTTTCCATGGGCTCCGGCCGGTAGCATAATTTACCTCCCGCCTCCCCCTAACTAACTCAAAAAGTACAAAAGGAAATTGCATGAAACTTTCAGCAAATATTAATTTATTATTACCCTTTCCATTCATATAAAAACAATCAAAAATCATGCTTCAATTTTGATGACGTCATTGTTTCAACCTGTGACGGTGACGCAAAAGGAAAAATCAGGTCTCGATTTTTAAATTCGGTTTTTTCCTGAAGGAATCAGCCAATTTACTTGAAAATTTGTGAAAATGTACAGAGGTCGTTTCAGAATCTACTCTTTAGCAAATGAAATACGATTTGGCCTATTCCTTTCAACAATCTGAGAGTTTTATATGAAAAGCCTCAAAAAGGCCATTTTTTGGGTCACCCGGCCCTAAAAATCAGGCTGCTCAAGGTTACTGGGGTTAGGTATAAAATCAATTTTTTCACAACAATCTTTAGTGTAAAATTTGATTAACCCTTTCTGGACTGGGAAGGGGGCGGATTCCGCCCCCACCCCTCCTCTGCTGGTTTTCCTAAAATTGCTCTGCTTGTGTTATAGATAGAGCCGTAATATTTTGTGACTTCCCCTAAAATTTTATAACAAATATTTTCATGCAAAAATTTTTAAAAAATATATTGGAAGGCGGCCATGACGGGCAGTTTCCGGATGCAGGTCAGTCGATTTTTTTTCCAGGAAAAGCCCAAAAACCTACCTTCCGACATGATTTATCAAAAAAGCGTATGATATATAAAACCGGATTAAAAATGTGACATTTCGGTGAAAACCGCATGTAAAAAGCTCTTTTTATTCCAATTTTACTTGAATTTAAAGGTTTTTAGCCAATTCTCCTATTTTCGGTCCCGATTTCGGGGAAACAATGACGTCATCAATTAGAAATGACGTCATAAAACCATTTTAAGTTCATTTTGTTCCTCATAGGTTGGTCTTCTTCTATGGAAAAGATTAGTGAAAAATACCTCCCAGAACCAGAGTTCTGGAGGGGGGAGCGGAATCTGCCCCCTCCCCCCTAGTCCTGAGAAATGAAAAAAAGCCTGCGTCAGATAGGATTAACAGCCATAAAATTCCAGGTAATTTACATATGTAGTTTTAACGCAGTAAAAAAAACGTTTTGTTATGCAAGGAAAATTTACACCCCCCCCACATGTAAAATAGGGTTAAAAGTTTTGAGTTTTTGCAATTTTTTTTATTCCAGGTTGAACTTTAGCGAGATTTTTCTCAAAAGTTTTGTACATTTCTAATTTTTTTTATTTTTGCTTTTTTTCATAAAACTTTTTCGAGTTTTTTTTATTTTATTTTTTTTTTTTTCATAATTTTTTTTTGAGTTGTAAGTTTTTTTCACAAAATGTTGGGATTTTGCGAGTTATTTCTTAAAAGTATTGAGTTTTTGCGACTGTTTTTATAAAAGTTTCAGACTTTACAAGATTTTTTTTAAAAAAGTTTTGAGCTTCTCGAGTTTTTTTTCATAAAAGTTAAAGACTTTTAAATGATATTTCTTAAAAGTTTTGAGCTTTTGTGAGTTTATTCTTAAAGTTTTTATATATTTCCAAGATTTTTATTTTGAAATATTGAGTTTTTGCGACGTTTTTCTTAAAAATTTTCATTTTGCAAGTTCTTTACGTAAATGTTTTTAGATTTTGTGAGCTTTTTCATAAAACTTTCAGACTTTACAAGGTGTGTTCTTAAAAACTCTACAGTTTAGTGTGTTTTTGTTGTTAAATCTTGAAGAAAGTTGCATTTTTGAATGGAAATTCTTCTCAAAGTTGTACTTTTGATATGACGTTTTACACAAAGTTGCATTTTTGTTATGAAATTTTACACAGAGTTAGGTTTTTTATTTCAGATTTTCACTAAAATGAAGTTCCTGATTTGAAGTTTTAGTCAAAACTGTGTTTTTGGCATGAAATTCTACACAGAGTTGCGTTTTTTATTTAAAATTTTCACTAAAATGTAGTTTTTGATTTGAAATTCTTCTAAAATTGTGTTTTCGATATGAACTTTTACACTAATTTGTATTTTTTGTATGAAGTTTGACAAAAATTTTCATTTTTTCTCATGAAGTTTTATAAAGAATTCCGTTTTTAATATGAAATTTTACACAGAGTTGTGTTTTTGATTTAAAATTTCACGAAAATATAGATTTTGACTTGAAGTTTTATACAAAGTTGATCTTTGAAATTTCCACTAAAACGTAGGTTTTGAATTGACATTTTTATCAAAGTATAGTCTTTCAAACTAACCTTTTCTCAGTATAGTCAATTTGGAAGTAAATCTTAAAGTGATTTTCTAATATTGTACAGGTCTTGTGAAATACAACCCACTGCAAGCATTAAGTTATATCGAATTACTAAAAGAACTGCAAGCAAAGCAAGCATATCTGAATATCCAAAACTAACACCAGAAATGTGTTTTCTGATCTGTTCTGGTGTCCCTCCACCCAGCTGCTAGACATCCTCATCGAGTCACCAATTACTACAAATACGAGCATGAGCTGGACATGTCTGGCATCGGATACCCTGTAAACATCAAAGACATTCATAAATTTGAACAACAAAACTACATCTCCATGAACGTCTACGGATTTGAAGATAAGAAAAATGCCATCATTTTCTTTTGTTTCTCTTCATATTTTTTGCAAAATTGAAGAAGGTGAGTTTTCGCGTCCTCCGCGTCCTTTGAAACAATGTTTAATGACGTAGGAGATTTTAAATAAAAAGTCTCATTGAAAAGAAAATAAAGAAACGAAACAAATTTGAATGCAAATCAACAGACAAAAAGCCTTCTACAATTTAGTTAAATATGTTTCCATAAAAAAGTTTGTATTGCTTTTTTCAAACTGATTATGAGTTAATCGAAACATCAGTCGGCTGGCAACAAAGCAGTATAGTAAGCATGATGAGAGACTTCATTTCTGCCAATACTGTTCGCATGGGTAAGTTTGTTTTTATAGATTGGTTATTTGTAACGTTTAATAGATTTTTTTAAAAATCTTGATTTTAATTCAGCGTTTTTGCTTATTGAACTTCCTATCAAGTTTATTAATTTTTATTCAGCTTTCAATACCATTTTGCCTTAATTCAAAGTAATCTAAATTTTTTTTAGTTGTCGAACACAACAAATCTTAAAGCTACATATGGAACACTGTAAACTCCACGGCGCACATCGAGTGAAAGTACCAGAAGCTGGTGACAAAAAGGGCAGAGATAAAGTTTGATTCGCCAAGATGGAACGCCAAGATGTAGTGATGAACCTTATTTTGAACCCTCATACGTGAACATAGGGGAGAAGCTTCTGTCAAGTTCACGCTGCTGCTAACATCTGCCGACAACACCTGGACAACAAGATTCCGATGAAGAAGCTGACTCTAGAAGAATGGCGAGAATTTTATCAAGGCACGCACTGCACTATCTGTGCAAAACCCTTTAAGTCGGAAGACAAGAAAGTTTTTGACCACGACCACCTCACTGGCGAATATCGTGGACCTGCTCATAACTCTTGCAATTTGAATTACAGAATCGACCCAAAGAAAGTGACAGTGCGATTCATAATTTAAGAGATAAGTTTTTTATTCTTTTTTTTCGTATCACTAAGAGTTTTTGCTTTTGTCAGCATATTCTTTTTTATTTAATTCCAAGTTTAATAGTTTGATCTACAGTTTCATCCATAGTTTTAATTGTTTATTTTCTATTTTCATATCATAAATAAAATTTTGGTTATGTCATCATGTTTTTTATAATTTGTCAGGTTCAATAATAGCTTAATCTGCAGTTCTAAGTACTTCCAATTTCATTTTATAAATAAAATTTCCTTAAGTCACAATGTTTAATTTATCTTCAGGTTACGATGCGCACCTCATCCTATCGGCTGCTCTACCACGACACAGGGAAAATTACTGCAATACCTAATAATTTGGAATGTCTTACGTCCTTTACCATTGGCGACGTCACCTTCATCGACTCGTGCCAATTTATGATCGCTTCACTTGACAAATAATTTGAGTAAAAATCAATTCAGGGAGACGAAGAAATTCTTAGAATTCCACTATACCGCACGCCATCAACAAACCAACAGCATCAAAGAGAGTGATGAAGAGTCCATGCACGCCCATGAAGATTATCGAAATCATCTTTACCATCCGTCCACACTCTCACCTGACCAACATGAAGCAGTGGAATAAGACTTACACCCATTCACACAAATTATGAGACAGTTTTAAGCTTTTTCTCTAAAAATTGACACTACAAGCCGTAACAAAATGGATAAGTTTTTAGTTTCACAGAGAGCAATTTATGGAAAAATTTATCTATGTAAGCCTGGAGCCTTGGACTATTGGGTGAATGGGTGAAAACCACCCAATGCCCATCTTCAGCGTTTTTGAAGCATTTTCAAGTGGCATTACAGGGGAATATCAAAAAATACAAATTCTAACTTCGTTATTGAAAATTAACCTGTTGAAATTGAAACTAAAGTCTGAAAACAAACCATTTTCTCAGTTTATCCCAAATATTTTTGTACCTAATTGTAGAAAAGGGGTTTATCCCTACGAGTATATGGGCTCCTTTGATGGATTTAAGTAAATAGAATTATCACCGAAAGAAGCCTTCTACAGCTCACTTACAGAAGTTCAAATCTCAAAAAGGACTACACCCACGCTAAAAGGGTGTTTGAGCACTTTGAAATGAATGACCTCGGCAATAATCACAATTTCTAAAAAAATGAACATTTTTGAAAATTTCATGATTGCCTCAAACATTGTGGTTTGGAACCTGCTCACAACTTCACCTCGCATGGGTTATCATGGCAAGCTGCTCTCAAGATGACATATATCAAATTAGACCTGCTGACAGACATCAACAAACATTATTCATCGAGGAGGGTAGCTATGATCATTCATCGTTACGCGTTATGCCTGCGCCAACGCCCCTATCATGAAAAGGTGCAACACCAGCAAACCCAAAAACTGCATCATGTATATGGACGCTAAGAATCTGTATGGTTGGACCATGTCGCAACCACTCCCAACATCCAACTTTAAATGGCTTACAGAAAAAGAAATCGACGCCCTAGATTTTATATCAGTGGAAGACGATTGTTCTAAAGGCTATATCTTTGAGTGCGACTTAGAATACCGTTTCGAATTACACGATCTACAAAAAGATTGCCCACTGGCACTGGAGCGT
Source organism: Cladonema radiatum (assembly GCA_025330745.1). Classification (NCBI taxonomy): domain Eukaryota; kingdom Metazoa; phylum Cnidaria; class Hydrozoa; order Anthoathecata; family Cladonematidae; genus Cladonema; species Cladonema radiatum. Next base: position 3,638 of record JANSTP010119119.1, on the reverse strand, counting down.
TTACAAATCGAAGAAGATATGCTGTCTCCCTACCAACGTCACCTCTTGCAAGAATCTCCAAAACAAGACTAACTATATTATCTATTATCGCAATGTTAAACAATATATGGAACTGGGGATAAAATTGACTATCGAACATGTTGTTTTATCGCTTAATCAATATCTGTGGTTAAAACCGTATATAGACCTTTTCATGCAATGTCGTATCTTTGATATTTTCCAATATTTATCAGCATCAACCTCGTTTTCTTGTTTCGAAATTGCTTTTCTAGCCAATGAAATGCAATGTTTTCACTTGATAGCGAGGCGGAGACTGTATAACATTCGAAAATATCAAAGTGACGTCAATTCGGGAAAGGTCTATTGACTTCAACGCACTGTTTCCAAGAACGACTTTAAAAAGGACTTTTACAAGTTTATGAACAATGCAGTGTTTGGGAAGACGATGGAGAACATACAAAATCAAAGAACCGTAGATCTTGTGACGTCATCAGAAAAATTAAACAAACTTGTCGCACAGCCATCTGTCAAGGAATTTAAAATTTTCAACCAAAACCTGGTAGCTGAGGAACGTGCCAAAGTGGAACTTACTGTCAACCGTCCTATTTATGTTGGTAACTATATTTTATTGACTTTCGTTTTATTATTCTTTTATTTTAGTCACTAACACTCTTCATTCTAATGTTTTAGGATCTGCGATCTTGAATCTCTTAAAGACGGTGATGTACGACTTCCACTATCGGTATATCAAACAGAAATACCCTGGAGAAAAATCGAAACTCTTATTTACCGATACCGACAGTTGACGTATCTCATACAAATGCGAGGTGTATATGCCCACTTTTATTCTGATAAACATCTATTTGACTTCTCGGCAAGGATAGTGCGTACTCCAGCGAGTAAAATAAAAATGTCATCGACATGTTCAAGGGAGCTCAATAGTGAAATTTTCAAAGAATCCGTGGGATTGAGAGCAAATATGTACAGTGTCTTATCGAATCAAGAAGAAATGAAGAAGGTAAAGGAAGTGAAGAGGTGCGTGGTGAAACATCACATCCAACTTCGAAATTACGTAGATTGCCTCTTCGAAAAACACAAATATATGCATAGCATGCAATCAATACGTAGTGAAAAACACCAACTCGTTTCGATCCGTCAAAACAAAGTCTCCCTTTTGCCGTATGACGACAAGCGATACCTGATGGATAATGGGATCACGACATTACCCTACGGACATTTTAGCTTGTTGCAAAATATATTTTTATTCATTTAGTTTGTTTAATTACTACTATCTTATTTTATTTAATTATTTTTTTTATCTTTTTAAGAAATCCGTTGAGAAGTTGCTAGTACAACAACTCTTGAAGAAACTTTGTGAAATATCGAGGTTTAAGTCAAGCATTTCGTTTAGTATATGTAGGGTGTCTCAATATAAATGTGACCCTTTTCAACTTGAATAACTTTGCCAGTGTAAATCATATTTGTCTGTGATTTTCAGGGTTAATAGAGCAAAATATGACATTTCAATAAACCAAAGTGACAGCATGTTCAGTAAAGGAAAAAAATTCTGTGGAACCCACTCTCCCGAGATAAACTTGTTGAAGACTGTCCAGAGGAGAGATCGTTTAAAGTTTAATTTTAATGGCTTTTCCCATAAGTTCCAATTTACTTGCTGGGCCAAGACGTTCAAGGAAGCACGATATTGATATAGTCTACCAAGAAACGGCAAAGTGCTTGAGTTTCCCAATACACTGAATTCTAGCTGTTGACAAGGCTTCATAGAAAAAAATGGGCTTTATCACTGCACCACACATTCTGAAGAAAATCTGGTTATTCTTTCATCCTGCTTTCAAACTACTGGCACAATTTAACACGTTTTGCCATACCATTATGTGTTATCTTGTTTTTTAGTTTTTTACCTGGATTCTATACGGATATTGTCGAGCGTCATGCATCAAGATCCCGCAAACAAATAAATCAAAAAAGGTCAACTTTTGAAAGGGTCTCTGGAGTGACTTTTTAGACTTCACCCAACCGAATGTTACACTGCGGTAACATTCTCTGCAGGTCTTTCTGCGAACTATAAATATCTCCTTGTTTTCTACCTATACTTGGTGCTCTTTATCATTGTCCTTGTTTCCATGAACTTCTTTTCCTAGCAAATAGTCTGGAACTCCAAAAGTACAAATTCGAAAACTTAAATGTAAAAAACTTTCGGGCATATTAATAACATTTATCCGCCAAATTTATCTGTATGGTTTGGTCCCGGACCAAAAAGAAGTTTTTTCACTAAAAATTTTAAAACTTTTTATTCTTTGAAATTGAAAAATATGCATGAATTTAGTCATAATTTGTTGGATTTGAGCAATTGTGACAATTTTTTGGGCTTTTTTACAAGGATTTTTATCAAAAATGCGCCTGATTGGTCAAAATAAGAGTTTTAGAATCATGATGACGTCATCACTTAATATCGTGATATGGAGGTCATTTTGGGCATTATTGAATGTTAGTAAGTTGTTTCATAACTCAACAAAGTTTTATTGCATAAGACCTACTAGAAGGCAAGTTATAGTGAGGGAGGGGCATTTTTGCCCCCCCCCCTCCCCGGTCCAATTAAGTTGGCAAAAAGCTCGGTCTTAATAGAGGTAAAAAGTCGAGAGTCGAGGCAGATTTAATTTGACATTTATAAAGTTTTTTCATTCTTACTTTTTCTTTTCAGAGAACTTTTTAATGATTATACAATAATTCTTATATTCAGTTTGAGAAAACACATACAAAGTACTTTTTATTAAAAGAAAAAATATTTGCTCTCCCACGTACTTCTTTTAGGATAATTTATAACAGATATCATGCTCAAACATTTGTTTCAGCATGTTTAAACGTGTTTGAACAAAAACGAGCCAATCAGATTTGAGAAAAAGTACGCCCAGATACGCGAAAAATACTCTCCATCGTTATGGAATTTCATTTAAAAAGAAAAGAAAATGACGTAATTTTTCTTCATGAGATGTATGCCTTTTTTCAAACTGTATTTACTTAGGAGAAATCTAGCAGTAAATAACATACAAGGAACGTCTGGCGCGTCGAATGCATATCTAAAGTGGAGGGGGGGGGGCAAAGGGCAACTTTTATGAATTTAAGTACGAAAAAGAAGGAAAAAACAAATTTCTGCATAAAAGTGGGAGGAGGCTGTGCCCCCCGGCCCTCCCTGTTTCGACGGGCCTGAACATGTATGTTATATATAATGAATAAAAAATCATTTGTATATCTGTATTTTTTCTTATACCTGAAAGGCAAAGACAGGGGCATTTAAGTTAAATAAACAGACGAAATGTATGAGCACCAGCGGTTTGGCATGAAACCGCACTTAATTACACCCTCCCAACGAGAATATGTATCGCAGTAGAGGCAAGATCAAACTAAACTAGAGCTGCTTTGCAGGTCATCTCTCACGAAAGGTTTTCTCAAAGCTTTCAAATCTAAAATAACTCTTTCATGCCATATTGAGCTCATGAAATTATAGTAAAACTGGCAAACTACTAGAACTTCTTTTTATTAAGCTTATGAGTCCAAAATAATTGCTATTTTCAAATTATAAACTATATAGCCAATACCAGACGACAATTTCAGATAATAAA
>JANSTP010119008.1:0-12912 GCA_025330745.1 Cladonema radiatum | reverse complement strand
CAATCTATGCTATAAGTACAGTAACTATTTTATTAAGAAACTTGATAACAAAACCAATACTTTGCTTTTGCCGACCAAACTTAATAAAGTGATTCAAAAACATGTGTTTGAGAATTTACAGCTTGATGGTATAGGATCGTGCAGCGATCTGGGGCTGTGTTAGCAGGCCAATACGACTCTTCAGCGTTGTGCGACGCTGCGTGCAGCTAGTTATAATGAAAAAGCTACGCCCACTCCAAAGCTACGCTCACTGTTATTTTTGTTATCTGTTATGTGAATGATATGCCTAGATGCCTCCTCAGCAAATGTGATTTGTATCTTTATGCGGATGACTCATGCCTAGTTTTTCAATCTAATGATGTTGCGAAAATCAAAAAGTTTTTAAAATTAGAATTTGCAGACCTTTGTGATTACTTTCATTGAAAATCGTTTAAGTATATACTTTGGTCCCAATAAAACAGAAAGTATCATTTTCTGCCTTAAAAGAAAGTCGAAAAATGTAAGTCTTCTGGATACGTCACTTGGGAATGTGAATATCTGCCAGCATAAGAAGGTTGCCTATTTTAGCTGTATCCACAATGATGTACTTGATGCGGAGTCTATGGTTTTGAATGTTTTGGCGAAAATTAATTCAAGACATGCTTCTTAATAAAGAAAACAAAGATTTCTTACCCCTGATCTTAGGCAACTCCTTTGCAATGCTCTCATTCAGCCCAATTTTGACTATGCTTGTCACGGGTGGTTTCAAAAATGTAATATAAAAATTGAAACTAAATTGCCGATTTTAGGAAACAAGTGTATGAGATATTGTTTGAAATTACAGTCCAGAACTTGCATAACTGCAAAGCCTTATAAGGAAATAAATTGGTTAGCAGTAAACGATAGATTTATACTTTGGTCTAATGTAAATGTTCATAAGTTATTTCATTTAAAATCCCCTTCTTACATGAATGATATGCTTAAAGTTGTTGATAGCTCAGTGTCTGTAAGAAGATCCTTTCAAAAATTAGTTCAGCCTTCCGCTAAAAGCTAATACGGTCAGAGCAGTTTTTCTTATTTTGCACCTTACTGGAATGGTCTTGATAAAAGTCTTAAGAAGGAAATTTCCAATCTCAACACTTTTAAGCATGCTATTAAAATTAACCTTTTTAAAAGCTGGATGAAAGAGGCCTATATTAAAATTAGATCATTTATTTTTCATATTATTATTATTTTTATTATTATTATTATTATTTATTTATTTATTTATTTATTATTTGTTCTAGTCATTGTTATTATTTATTTACCACTATTATTTTCAATATATATTTGCTTTAGGGACCACAATGGAAATCGGGCTTTAGCTTTGTTTTGTGTCATCCCTGTTACCATTATCTCTTGTTTTTATTTATTATATCAATGACTTTAACCTTATATATTTTTTGTTAAATTATTGTTAAATTTCAAATTTTCTGTAAATAGTGGTGACGAAATAAACCTATCTACCTACCTAACTACTATCTAAAATTGTCGAGAGATGGTAGTGATAGCAACCATTTCGGTGACTTTCCTTGCAGCGTGGCAATTGACTGATCTCCCTGGAACTTTTGACACTCTGGAACACGTTGACTATTTTCTCCAAAAAAGCTTTACACGTGGCAAAACTTTCAACGTCCTCTTGTGAATACGTTAAAAGGAATAGCCTTTTTTACCTGATTTTGATCCTAAGAAATCCTCAAAGCTTGTGTGCATTTTATTAATACTCTAACAAAGATAAGAAACAATTAACATTTAATGCTTCGGCTTCTCAAATACAGGGCTTTTTATTTCCAAGTGACGAACTTGAGTACTGTTATTACTATTTTTACTGTTGTACATTTTGTTTTCCAGAAGAAAGATTATGTTTTTGTTCGATTGTATCTCAGTGCTCAATTCTGCCCTTAGTCCATGAGCTGACAAGAATATTGTCATCATTTTGGTGAACACACATATTATATAGAAAAAGTTGGCAAATTTTATGGAGATTAAGAATATCGATGTTAACCAAGACAGTTTTGGGGCTGGAACCCATAATAAGCTCTCCATCATAGATGGTTTTTCTGAATCTGAACAAATGCTGGTTTTTTTAGTTCTGCGCGATCACACTTTTTCAAACTGTATTAAGCAAGGCGCAATTTAATTTTTTCATTCAAATATATATGGATGTTGAATAATGTTTTGTAATTAATCTAGTGATTTATTTTTGCTCTCCTTCTTCGATGTTTTCATGAATAATTTACGTAAAAGTGGCGTTTTCATGCACCTTTTCTTTTTGCTGTCATCAAAAATTTTTAAACCGTTAGATTTTTATCATGTTATCTTATGATTGCGAAGGTCATTGTTACTCAGGTCAGTCTTAAGGCTGGAAGCCGAAATAAGTTATCCATTGTAGAAGGTTTTCATGAAACTGGAGAAATGCCCATTTGTCTAAGTCGATTTGGTCAAGTTTCTTCAGACTGTTCGGAACAAGTAGCAATTTAGATATCTTAATCAAATACACATATTAAAAGCGTAGAGTGGGAATGCTAACGCTAAGGGGGGAAAACTTACGCGGGCTGATTGGTTAAAAAAGCAAATTAAGGATTTCTATTGGCTGAAAATCATTAACAAATAACAACCAATCAGAAAACGTCAAAAAAACAACAACGACAAAAAAAAAACAACAACAAGAGAAACCACTTCAATGTTTCTGAAGATTTCCATATAAATATTTTTGTATAGAAAACTGGGAATAATTGCCATGGGGAAATTTTTTCTGTAATTTCACCTGTACTTTGTGTTTTCTGACCAAACTTAGTATGCACATACATACCGAATTTGACGGTTGGTTGCTATGACAACGGCCTATGATGTCATTAGAAGGCCCATTTTGGAAAACTTGCATAACTTCTTATATACTTTGCCTTTAGTGACCAAACTTGGTACAGGTACTCTTCAAAGGATTCCAAAGATTTTTAATCCAAATTTTACAGTTAGTTGCCATGGCAACGTCCTATGACGTCATTAAATTCTCAATTTTTGAAATTTTTTTATAGGGGATAAGATTGCGCAGCGATCTGGGACTACGTCAGCAGGCCAATGAGACAGGTCAGTGTCGTGCAACGCTGCGTGCAGTTAGTATACATTAATGTTTACTAATGTTTTATAATTAGTCTAATTAGTTTTAGCCCTCCTTCTTAGAGGTTTTTATGAATAATTTACATAAAAGTGGCGTTTTAATACACCTTTTCTCTTTTGTGGTGCCATCAAAAGATTTGAAAAATTTAGATTTTTATCAAGATATCTTGAGATTGAGAAGGTCGTTACGTTGATCGTCACCTCAATCTTATGGCTAGAAGGAAAAATATGCTCTCCATTGTATTAGGTTTTCATGAAACTGGAGAAATTCTGGTTTTGCGAAGTCGATTTGATCACATTACTTTAGACTTTATACAACAAGGGGCAAGTTAATTTTTTTACTGACATATCAATTAAAGTTAAACATTGTGTCAAAAATAATCTAATTACTTTTAACTCTTTTATTTGATTAATTCATTCATTAATTTTAGCTCCTTTATTCATATGTTAATTGTGCTAATTATTAATTGGACAAAAAATATATGAATAAATATATCATACCATTTTTACGATGCAGTAAAATAACTGGTATCACAGGCATTTTGAAAATTAGACAATATGCTATCATTTTCCAAGGGATTTAAATAATAACTCTTTATCAAGCTAATGCTTCTACTTCCTCTTGAAAACTAATTCCTGACATTAAAATTATAAATTTTAAATTCCTGTTAAGATTTTGAGATGTTTCATACATAACCCAAATGATGGTAGTAATCTAATAATGTTTGAAAAGCTGTCAATATGGAAAACATTAAGAAGGGCTGCAGGTATTAGAATACAATTGATCGCTACGGTTCTGTGACTTTTTATCTATGGGGATTAAAACTTATTCCTAGATAACTCCAGTACTGTTATAGTCATAATCTGTTTGCACTCTACTATTTGAGCACTGAGCTCAAATTATTGTATTGCTAAAAAACATTGTTTGTGCCCTAAACATTGAGTGATGGCATCATTATTTGACTAAGGTAATACGCATTTACCCAAAAAGGATACTTGAAAAGAGATTGGCCAACAATTACTATTTATACTTTTTATTTTTTTCTTCATTGATGGAAATCACAAAAAATTCTTAATTTTTAGTAATATGGCTAGTTTACTCGGGAAAAGATTTTCAAAGTGTCAAAATTAGCTGATACCGAAAAAAAGTATCTATTGAAGGGCAAATAATGCTTAGGCATTTTTTCGTTGATGATCAATAGAAAAACATGGAGAAAAAACTTTAAACAAATGATTGAAACCAATAATGGTTTAAATTTTTCCAAACATTCAGACCACATTGGAATGAAAGTAATGCAACGTTAGGCCTATACAATATTTTAGTTCTTTGGGGTCTGAGGAAACTGACTGCTGGCTGCGCTGGACAAGAGGCTGTCTTATAGGGAGTCAAAGTTGTCAGGGTCAGGTTCATTAGTCAGGGGGATTCAAAGTGGCCTTCTTAGACAGGTGGCTGCCTTATAGAAAGAGAGGTTTGGCTGTAGTATTTGCTTTTGTATTTGCTTTTTCATTATTGCTTACGGCACACCACGATACAATGCGTTCTTTTGTTTGAGATAAACTTATTAGGAATATCCAAAAATATTAATCTTTAAAATACAATCCTGTATATATCTGAGTTACTGGGAGGAAAGGAGCGAATGCTCAGGGATGTTGCTTTGAGTACAGTGCAGCCCTGAACTCAATTTTTTTTTCTGAATTCAATTCAATTTGAACACAAGTATTGTAGCGAATCGCTCAGTACTCAAATGTAATTATGAAGCAAGATGATGTACATATGAAATTATTTATTATTTGCAAATACTTAAGCATTTACTGAAGGCAAACCTGCTGTTGTATGTTTTCAAAAGTCCACCACAATGGCGAGCTTAATTATGCCAAAACTGACCTGATAAATAAGAATATAATTTGAATTTTTGAGTTTTTGATTACAGCAAAGAGAAGAAGTGCATGAAAACGCAACTCTTGCATAAATTATTCTAAAAAACTTCTAAGAGGGAGAGCTGAAATTAATTAGATTAATTATGAAACATTATTCAACATTAATTGATATATTAATTGAATGAGAAATCTAAATTGTCACTTGTTCCAAACAGTCTGAAGTAATGTGATCAAATTGACTTAGAAAAATCGGCATTTTTCCAGTTTCATAAAAATCTTTTATGATGGAGAGCTTATTCTGGCTTCCAGCCCTAAGTCTGACATGAGTAACAATGACCTTTTCAATCTTAAGATATCATGATAAAAATCTAATGGTTTTAAATTTTTAATGACAGCAAAGAGAAAAGGTGCATGAAAACGCCACTTTTACGTGAATTATTCATAAAAACATCTAAGAAGGAGAGCAAAAATTAATTAATAGATTAGCTACAAAACATTATTCAACATCAATATATATTTGAATGAAAACATCTAATTGCGCCTTGCTTCATACAGTTTGAAAAAGTTTGATCAAGCGGAACTAGAAAAACCAGCATTTCTACAGAGTCAGAAAAACCATCTACGATGGAGAGCTTATTATGGGTTCCAGCCCCAAAACTGTCCTGGTTAATATCAATATTCTTAATCTCCAAAAAATTTCCAACTTTTGATATATAATAAGTCTGTTCACCACAATGATGACAGTTTTTTAATATTTAGGTTTCAGCCCATGGACTACCTGTTTTTTTTGGTTGATAACTCTAACGACCATTGAGAATTTACATGGCTCAATCACTAAAATTGAAAAAGACTGGTTTTTCAGCCTCATTTTGATGATTCTTTTTTAAAATGAAATTCAGACAATCATTGACAAAATATATTGGCACAGTTTAAAATGAGTTCAAAATTCCCCGATCTCCTAACATCAATGTTGCTCCTTATGGAATATCTGAACAAAAACATTGATGTTGGGGACGCGGGTCTGTTTGTTCAAATCCAGATAAAAATGAAGACTTAAGCCAATATTTTTGTCACTGATTGTAGAAGGATTCCTAAAAATTTGCGCACCAGTTGTTACTTAATTTTTCATGTTGGTAATTCTTTTGGCATCGTAGATATATTGGACGCGGGTTGAAAAAGAGTCCATTTGGTCTTTCCTACATTTGATGAGAGTTATTGGCTTTAAACCAACTTGCTAGCTTTGGTAATTCATATCTCATTTCGTCAAATACATTTTCAATATTGGAGTTTGATAAAAAGAGATTTGAATCATCTGCAAACATGACTTCGTTTCGTTTTAGCAATGCTTTGAACAAATTATTTACATATATAAGAAAAAGGAATGCAACAAATATCGAGCCTTGGGGATACCACATGTTATTGGTAGGAGATCTGTATGATTCCTGCCAAAAAACACATATTGCTTTCTACTAGTCAGATAACTTTTCAGTATTTCGAAAATTTTTTCATTAATTCCATAACTTTTCAGTTGATATATCAAAATATTGCAGTCTACTGTATCGAATGCCGTAGAAAGATCTATAAAAACTCCAAGAGTATATTCTCCATTTCCGAAAGAGCTTGAAATGTCATTTGTTAAATGAAAACAGCATGTTCAGTAGATTTATTTTTTTGAAAACCAAACTGTCTATTATAGGGAGGGTTAAAGCTTGCAAAATGGTGATAAGTTTTGTCTTTTATAATTCTTTCTAAGATTTTTGATAGTGCCAGCAAAACAGTTGTAAATCAGTAATATCCTTCTTGTGTTTGATCTCCACTCTCCAAAATAGTAATTACTTTTGCAATCTTCAGAGCATTAGGAAAATATCCCCTCACCATTGATAGTCTCAAAATGCGATAAACAATTCCCTTCATATATTCAAAAGTATTGATAATGATGTCACTGCGCAAATCATCATAGCCTTGAGCCTTGTTTCTTTTCAGACTCCTAAAAGCAGTTCAAAATTTTTTTATTGTAAGAATTTGAAATCCAATTTTGTTTTCGCATCTGGTGAGGTAATCCTGAAAATATGTATTTACTTTAAAAATTTTACTCCCAAGAGTACGACCTAAGCTAATATCTATTGTTTTAGAAACCGATTAAGGATTAAAGATTAGCTAAATCTGAAATATAATCTATAATCCAAAAACTACCGATTAAACGTAAGGACTAAGACTATGTTTTTTGAGAAAGCTGCCCCCAAATATTAAGGCAAGTTTTATTGCAGGACCAGGTAAATCTGTCAGAGCACTCAAGTTAAAAGTTAAGCTTAACACATTCGCAAGGAAAACTGGGATCTAGGAAATTGAAAAACCCTCAATTGTGGAAAGTATGGAAATTGATTCCAATAATCTTCTCATTTCTGAGATTATCAGTTCCTCGTCTGGGAAAGATAGGAGAATTAATCCCATTCTAGGGATTTCTTTTTGGCAATGCATAGAAAGAAAACGCCTTGGGTTTTTAAGTCTGGGAACTCATGTCTGGGAAACATATGGGGATTCCCATAACTGGGAATTTCTTTTGTCCCATCCATGGATTATGTCTGGAGTTTATAAATCTCAAAATCCAAGTCTGGAAAACACATGGGAATTAACCCATACCATTCCTATGCCTGGGAATTTCGCTTAACTAGCCATGGGAAATGCCTGGAATTTTTTCAGTCCTCTTTCCCAGGTCCAGAAGACATATGGGAACCCCCCCGCATAGCGATCTACATAGCTGGGAATTTCGTTTTTTTCGGGCATTGTAAATACCTGGGATTTTTCAGTCCTTATTCCCAGGTCTGGGTTAAATATGGGAACCAGCCCAATACAATTCCTATGTCTGAGAAGTTTGCTTTTCCCAGCCATCGGAATGCCTGGAATTCTTTAGTCTTAATTCCCAGGTTTGGAGAAAACATGGGAATTAGTCCCATACATTTCCAAAATTTGGCAATTTCATTTTTCCAATTAATGGGAACTGTCTGGGATTTTTCAATTCTAATTTATGGTCTGGCAGTTATATGGGAATTAGCTGACACTATACAGGTCACATAGCTGGGGCGTTTTCTTTTCCTATTAATGAGAAATTGCTGGGTTTTTCTTTTTCAACTACAAAGCCTGGGAAGTGTATGGGAATAAATCGCATTTAATTCCCGTACATGGGAATTTCTTTTTTCACATACGTGGAAAATGTCTGAGATTTTTCGATTTCAATTCCCAGGTCTGGTGAAAATATGGGAATTAGTCCTATCAAATGCCTGTATAGCTGTCGCGATTTCTTTTTCTCAATTGATTGGAAATCATTGAGTTTTTCATCCTCAATTTCCAGGCCTGGGAAATGAGTATATGGAATCAGTTCCAAAGCTGGGAATTTCTTCTTTCCCATTCATGGGAAATGCCTTGGACTTTTCAATGTCAATTTCCATTTCAAGGAAAAAAATCGGAAAAGTTTTCAGTTGCAATATCAATCAGCCTTTAATATGAAAGAATCGCTACCATATTTAATACATATTTTATTAATTTCGTACTTAATTTAAGGATTCATGAAGCCGATGAAATACTGAAAAATTTAAATAGACTTGAAAAGATAAACTTTTGCTATTGAAGAATGCAAAAATCATAAGAGTGTAGTTGCAATAAGAAATTTTTGTAAAAACAAAACCTTAAGTTTCAAATTATATTAGAGAGAAGATATGGCAGAAAAATCAAATCAAAAAAATTGAATCCACTTAAATTCTCAATTGCAGATGATAATCTAAAAAAAATTATTGAGAAGCACCCTGATATCCTCAGACGCGGATACAGAGTTAAATTCAAGGAACAGCAGAATTTTTTACGAGGGGGCCTAAAAAACGTCGAAGAAAATTTTTGCCCCTAGATGCTCTAAAACGGCTATTTTGGCGTTTTCTGGGGGCACTATCAGTGATTCTAAAACTATGATTTTGAATGAATTATATAGAATATTTCAAAAAAAAAACTTGGCATTTGCCTCTCTAGAAACTATGAATACAAATGAAATAGATAGAATTAAAGTAAGGAAATTAAATACATAAACATACCTCCTCTCAGCTTTCAGGTTCAGTTGATAATCTACTTCAAAATCCAATCCGATAATAAACTTCATTCTGGATTTCATCTCCATCATATCTAAAATATATAAAATAAAAAAGAACTGTTTCGAACTGTGAACTCAGCATGACTAGGAAGCATTTTTCTTCCAGACATGGACAGTTCTCTGGATAGGGTTTATCAAACGTAACAATATCTTTGATTTCAATTTAACTAAAAATAATGACACAACACCAAATACAGGGAAAAGTAAACCCTTAGATGAAAAACAAACAAATAATGAGGACAACTGAGATTCGAAGAAAGGCTGTATTAATATGTAATAAATCGTTTGATTTCTGAACATAATTTTAAATTTGTTTCCTTGGTCCTAAAGATTTTTTCAACCTTTTCAACAGTTATCAATGGCTGGAAATTGAATTATACAAAAAACTGTATTTAGAAACTGAAGCATAATTCAGAAAAATGAGCACAATGATTTCCTGATCTAGTGTTTATCTTCTTTTCAGCTATATAAAAATGCAATCCATGGGGTCAGCATAGAGCAATCTTAGAATTATAACCAATAACTAATCGAATCACTGATATAAATTGAGTATTTTTCAATTGCATGATTTACCCACCAATGATAATACTTCCCTTGACTTTCATCAGGCAAACAGCATACAATTTTTAATATCGTACGCAGCGGTTTGCCCTTTACTTTTTATATCCTGAATGGAGTGTCAAACATAAACACGGAAAAGAGTGCAGACATGATTGGTTATCAATACTCATATGAAGAAAGTATCTACTCAATTGAGAACTAGCAAGAAAATCATATTTAACAAATTAGGAGGTATAGTTTATACAGCAAAACCTGCATAAAATGACCACTCTGCGGACCATAATAAAGTGGTCTTTTTAGACTGATAGTCTTTTTATACAGGTTAAAAACAATAGAAAATGCCATTTTGGGACCAAGAAGTGGTGATCTTTTCAGTCAGGTGGTCTTCTTATAGAGGTGGTCATTTTGGTAGGTTTCACTGTATAGCTAATCAAAGGTGTCAGATATGTTATAGAATGTTCATTTCCAGAGTGGTTGGGAATGATTATGTTATATCTACAGGGTTATTGACTAAAAAAAGTAAAAAAACCTCCCAGATATGAAATCAATTCGTTTTTGATAATAGGAGTTTAAACAAGCGGGATTATAAATGTTATGAGTATTGACCAATAATGATGCTATGACCATAGTCTTATATGCCAACAAAATGACAGAGTGTAACCCTATAAGTTCCCACTGATATATACGTTGATTTACACAATATTCTGCATTGATTGCTACCCAAGAAGATAAAAGTCACTGTGACCAGACCAAGATTATGGAACCAGCACAAGCACCAGCGAAAACAATAAAAATAAAACCAACAAATAATAAAAATAAAACCAACAAACACAACAAAAATAAAGGCAACCAAACAACACCATTTCAAACAACTTCTTTCCTGCAGAAACTTTAACAAAGAAAGCTTAAAAGGTTTTGCAGCCACACTCGAAACACATCAAAATAGTATTTCAGTTAATGTAGCAATTAAAAAGTTAAAAGTAAATTGATGCTATTTTAAATATTTACATTCAGTTCAAAATTATTAAGTTTTTTTTTTATAGGACATAGGATATTTCATGATTTCATAGATATATTTATTTTTTAGTTTCAAATTATTAGGCTAAGAGATAAACGTTCTATATGATAGTTTCTTGTGGTTATGTATAGACAAACACAATTTCTGTAAGAATATACAAATCAAGAAAGTAACTTTATTTAGCACACGGTATTTTAATATCGAAGGTAAAACCTCAAAAAGGTAAATTAAAATAAAATAGACTTCCTTTAACACACTCGTAAAAAATATGATCAAAGTTATCCGTTTTCTTGGATATAAATTTCAAATGTTTATTACACAAGATATCAAGTTAAATTAAGCCATATCGAATTGAGATGCCCATAGACTTGAAGTACAATGTCCAGGCGAAAACAGTGCTACAATCATAAATTATAAATAATCATCAAAAATAAATACAAACTTTTTGAATGACCTAAGTCTATCACAAAGAGTATATAATACACCATCTAATAATAGTGTTATTCCTGCAGGAATTCAAATAATTCTTTCACAATTTTCTGGTTGAACATTGGTTTAACTGTGTATTTGAAAATAACTAACGGCAATTTTATCAGGTCAAAATAATAAATTGATTTTCACAAACAAGATATACCGGTTGAACTGAATATTACAGTTATACGAATCAGAGAAGTTATGTGAATCAGTGGCAAAATTGATAAGTTTCCTAAAACATACTGATTAAAGTGAATTTTTGTTGCATAAATATCTATACAAATTAATATCAGTTTCATAAATAAAATACAGTACAAGTGAGTTAGTTGAACAATTCAATATGTATAGAATAATCTTGAATTTCACTAATCTTTTCAATATTGAATGTAGCTAAGAAAGGTCATCGACCTGTCATCAATAAATGATAAATCTCTAGCATCAGGTTTGCTAGACCATACTTACCTGTACTAAGTGGGCATTTAAACGTTTCAACGTTTTAAATGAATGAATAAAACATTTTTTTAGAGTGTCAAAGGAATAAGATATGAGTGCTAGAAAAGGCTATCATAATGTGCAAAATAAAGTAAATTCATAGTTAGTTAAAATATCTTACCAAAATTAAAAATTTAAGTATATATCTAATCATTTTAGAAACAGGTAATTTCATTTGTTTCAAAGAAAAAATTGTTACTAAAATTAATGAATAAAACATTTTTTTATAGAGTGTCAAAGGAATAAGATAAGAGTGCTAGAAGGCTATCATAATGTGCAAAATAAACTATATGCATAGTTGGTTGAATTATTTTAAATGTAAGAGAAATAATTTAAATTCATAGCTAGTTGAAATACCTTACCAAAATTAAAAATTTAAGTATATATGTAATCATTTTAGAAACAGTTAATTTCTTTTATTTCAAAGAAAAAAATGTTATCAAAATTACACTATCATAATAGAACAAATTTTCTTTTTTGGAATATTGACTTTAGGAAAAAATCTATTTTTCAGAAGTCTAACCTTCTGTTTTTCTCACCATATTTGTCAATGACCTTCTCAATGCATGGAGCCATTTCTCTATGCACATGGAGAAAAGCTAGTCCATTGAGCCTTTGTTCTAACATTGTGCTCCTGATATTGGTTTTTAGCCTGCACAATGCTGAAAACGATCTTTCGCACTCACAAGATGTTATAGGCATTGTTGCCAAAATTCTCAATGCTACATTAATGTTGTCATGTGCTCTTAATTTTTTTATTGCTTCAATTGTTTCAGCAATGCTCATTGGTATGTCATCTTTTGAAACAGATGGATTTAACCAGTGATGCTTCCAGAGTTGCAATTCAGCCTTCAATGAGAGAAAGTTTGGGAAGTCATTTTCAAAAAAAGTGCAAAATTTTAAAAAAGATTCTTCCCAATCAAACCCTTTGTCAATACAAGCTATCATTTCAGAGGGCACAATGGACATTCCATCAAGAATAGTCATTTGGTCATTACTAAATCGAGATTGAAATTCTAAATTTAGGTGATCTATCATAGGTATGCTTAACACAACTTTGAAATACTCTGAAATGGATGCACTAGGTACAGTATTGCTTCTGTAAAGTTGCCTTTCAACAGTTCTAGGCTTCTCTACTGGTAAACCAACAGAAGTGGCCAGTTGACAAGCAGAATTAAACCACTCAGAATGATTTTGGTCAATTTCAAATCTTATTGTT
>JANSTP010118897.1:0-12913 GCA_025330745.1 Cladonema radiatum | reverse complement strand
TTCAGTTTTTGCGGGGCCCCTTGAAGTGCGGGGCCCGGGGCTGCAGCCCCCCTAGCCCCCCCTAAAACCGCCACTGGTCTCATGTTCCACAAGCTAAAGTGTTTTTGTCATGCAATAAATAATACAAGAAAAATAAAGATGAAAAAAAATTACCCATATAAACAATGTGTCCTGATTCCTTGCAGGGATTAACATCAATGTCATTACAATGTCTTTCAAGGTCTATTTTGAGACAAACTGGCCAGTTGTTTTATTAACATACAGATCAAACACAGAACAATAGCTATTAATCACATAATTCAAAAGTTTTTAAACCATACTTTTCAGGCTTGTTAGGATTATAAATTTTGAAAATGGATTGGCCTTCAACCCTCAGCATGGGCTTTTTAATGTATCTTAAAGGCATTTCGGGGAGGAGTAAAAACTACCCCCACCCCACTTTAAAATCATCGATGCTCAATGAAACAAAATAAAAGAGTACTACTAGGTACTCGAAATGAGTTTTAGGGAATGGAATTTTTGGAAAAATTTTCCCAAGTAAATTTTGTCTACTGGGTCCAAAATTCATGCAAAGGGATTGACTACACAAAAAGTTATTAATTTTTTTTCTTGATAAGAGGGGGAAGAGCAACCCCCCCCCCCCCAAAAAAAAAAAAATAGGATAAAAGCCTATAGTCCCTTCATCAATTGATTAATGCCATCATGGATACCACTGCTCAGTAAAACTTCTTTGTAAATCAGTTATAAGTTTTACTAATGTTCTTCCGGAGATCATAACCAGGTTGTCCTTTTGGAACATAACCTTTAGAGTGGCATTAATGAATAAAAGAACATATTTTACATCATTGTGGCATCACATCACATGGGGGGGGGCTGTAAAAATTTGTGTATGCACACATTCATATACATCAAATTACAAATGATGGACAAGAACATTTTCAAAGGTAATCAAAATTTGTATGCTCAACAAACAGCGTACATCTAGCTTCTTTAACATTGTATGTTCATTAAATTAATAACTCACCTTTGTTTTTCTTAAAAATGTTACAGTATTACTAGTTGGTTATTATTCTGTAAAATAGGATGGTTGATAAATTATCCTGTTACCGAAATAATTTTTTGATTTATATTCTTTTCTATGAGTAATTCTTGATTGGCAATTTATCGTCAATATTATATATCCTCCTGATCCCAAAAATTCGGATGAGAACAAAAATTCTAAATAGCAAATTTATTTCTCCAAAATGCTTCTTTAATGACTTCGAAAATCTATAGTTGCAAGGTTATCGTAACTCATATAACTGATTTTAGTTTATCTGTTTCGTAAATAATTTAAAAATTCTAAACCCCAAACCATTTATATTAATTACATTGCCTTTATGTTGTATTTATCTCCTTCGCAGATGAATTCCACATTCTAAATGGCAAAGTTTTCAACACTTATATTTTGTTCATTTCTTATTTATCTGCCCCCTAGATGATTCCAAAACTCTAAATGGCAAAGTTTTCACAACCTATACAATTTTTATTTCTTGTTTATCTGCTTCAAATTTGTCTTGAAAAGTTGACAAGGCAAAGTAATCACAGCTGAAATATTGTTTATTTCATGTACATTCCAAGGGTTTAAAAAGTCATCAAAGATTTTCCTTTTTTTCCTTCATATGCAGTAAGGTCACTTTGCAAATATTTATTGCAAAAAAATATCGTATTGAATAGTGAGTAGTGAATAGAATAGATTTCTTTAGTTAAGCAGCTTCTAGTGTTTTCATATTTTTCTTTCATACATCAACATTCTATTTCTATTTACAGTGCACTCATGATTTTTCAATGTAAATGTTTTTTTAATCACTTTCGGCATAAAAATTATTGTCTGGGCATGAATTTGAAATTAATTTTATGAAGTATTGATGAAGAAACTTTTTTATATATGTTTCTTTTTGTACATGAAAAAGGATGATTTTTTAAAGATAACCAATCATTTCTCAATGATTAGAGTATTTCTGTTTGAATGAAATTCTAAAAAGTACAGGGTTTTCCCTAATTAAATTCAATAAAAGTCACTCATTCATTAATGAAAAAGAAACCACTCTACCGCTTAGAGAAGGTTTGAAAAGTTTCTTCTATTCTGGCATGATAAATAATCTTTCTTATTCATTTATTTATAATGATGAACGAGCTATAGGGAAGAACAAAGACAAAGGTCTTGCCTCTAATGTTTGGAGTTGACTAGTTAAATCGTATCCTCACTTTGTTCTGAGCTCAAATAAAGCTACTGCTTGTGATGCAAGTCTTAAGGGTTTACTGGGTAAGCCCTCTCTTGTTATGATCTGATGACAAAAGGTGTTAAGTTTCTTATTAATAATTTGTATTTTTTCCTCTCTTGAAAACCATCCACCAAGAAGAAATAAAGTCAAATATACTATAGCCAATAAAGTTATTATTAGTGTACAATATAATTTAATTTCATGTACACTAGCAAAAACAAAATGTTATTTCAATGTACGTTGACTTACATGTACTGAAAATGATTTCTTAAAGCCTAGAAAAGGGTAGCAAAAACTTTGTTGGGTGACTGAAAATGTCTTAGAGAGTCTTTTTCTAAAATTCCAATATGCTAAGTCAAGGCCAAAAAAGACCTCATGTTTTTTACGGTTATACCATGTTTTGGCCATCTTCTAAAATCTGAAAATATTCAGATTTTCTGGAAATATTCTATGTCATACCTCTTTGCTTCTTTAGTAACAAATTACAGCAAGACAAAAAATAAAACAACTCAAAAAATAATGCTCATCGTCATCATCTAGGAGATCATTCGCAAAACCTGGGGGGCCAGTAATAACTGTAACTTTCAATATCATCGTGTTTCCAATATTTCATCATCTTCTGGGAGCAGAGTCTTCAGTAGCACTTTCATTATTAGATACTCGGATATTGTTGCCTTCACTTCCTAGATCACTATTCTGGGCCGTCAAAAGGTTTCCAATATTGAGGGAGCAAAATATAAAAAGGACACATATTTTGAGATGGAGTTGTTTACATCTTCTATGCTGATTGTATGAATTATGCATTCAAAGAAAGCAAGAAAAGTAGCCATCGTTAAATTTTGCCATAAATTATATATTTACCAGAATTTACAAACATACTTTTACCAAAGAGGTTAGAAAACAGAAGGACTAATATCTTATTTGTAAGACGCATGGTGTAGTGATTGAGGACAGTGATTGCCAAAGTGTAAGCATTTCTGTGACAAAAATATCGATCTAGTTGCCCTTAGATTTATCTATTTACTTTAGTTCATGTAGTAAAAAGATATTGCAAATAGTTGCAAATATCTGGTCTTGAAAATGCAATTAAGTAAGGGGAAAAATTTTGGCTCCCATCTGAAACTGAAAGTAGACACCCTAATTTGTATTTTCACCAATATTCATTTGTTTTTCTCAAAGTTCACAGCTTTAACACTATTCCATTGCACTATTGATAAAAAACGGAACAACAAAAAGCTGCATAACCCTGTTCTGCCCGGGGATTGTGCTTTTGCATCCCCCCTTTAAGTTTTTGTGCGATAACTTTCAAAGGAAAAAGAGTTACTTCATTATATGTTGTCAGTGTAGAATATTTTGCATAAGTATCCTTTGAGACAAAAAAAGGACCATGCCATTCTTTGAATGATTTTGTATGAAGCTTCTGCATGACACCTATCATCCCTCAAAGTGCAATGGCGAAAGCATTTGTATTTCCATAGAAGATAGAGGTGGAAGGCTTCAAAAGCCTATTCGCCCTTCCCCGTCTTTTTAGAGTCCCTAAAAGGCCCAGCCTAATTAGGGTTAAGATCAGTTTTATCAGCTATCAGTTCTATCAGTTTTATCGCGAAGCTATAACTATACTATGAATGACAAGTCATTCAGCAATAAAGTTGCGAAAAAACTATTATTAAAATTGTTTTCCATTTTTTTATTTATATTTCTGTAATCGAATGGGAGAACAATAATTTACAAAAATAATTTTACTAGCACAAACTAGACTACATATAATTGGAATAAAGTTTAGCCCATTAAAGTCCATTAAAAACCAAGTCCCTGGTATAAAATTTTAAGTGATGTTGTTAAAGGATAAACGATACTTTGCCCAAAAAAATTGAATGTAAGTATTAAGTATGCCTATAGCAAAAGGGCACTTTTATTTTTGTAAAAAATATTGGAGGGGCAATTGCCCCCCTTGCCGCCTGTTCTGAAGGCCCTGCTATTTATGAATCCAAAAAATCTTCATCTTCAGACTCATTTCCAAAAAATTCAAATGTTTAAAACTTTCAATGTTTAAAAATAATTCTGCCTTGTCACTATCTTCTCCAATAAGTACTTCATTCATAAGTAGTACGTATCATTATGGGCATCTATTTGGAATATTTTTTATTTTATTTTCTTTATTTTTTATATTTTATTTATTTATTTATTTATTTTTAGGGGGGGGTTCATTCAAGAGTATCCAAATTCGATATTTTCAAATGACCAAAGCCTTGAGAGTAGAATGGCATAAGAATTAGGCCATAAATAAGTCCAGGTAATGTGCTAGAACACCGCAAAGAGACCACCCCCTAATCCCAGATCAGTCCTGGATCAGGATCCCCAGCGATCATGAACATGCATGCAACATGTGGAACATAATATTGCATTTTAAAAATTATTTTTAAAAGTTTCTGCTCCTACTTATTTATGTAAATGAGCTGAATGCATCCTCCCAACCACACTGAGTCAGTATATTGGCCTGATGACAGAGCCCTAAGACAAAATTGCAGTGCAATACCTTGCTGACATAGGGCTATTCAGTATTTTGAAAACAAAATAATAGAAAATAACTTGAACTTAACAAAGAATAATTAGACTTGATTTTTAAAGGCATAAAAAAAATTTATGCCATTGGCATAAAATACTTAAAATGCTTTGCAAATCAAAGATGAGATTTTATACCATTCTTTGAAAATGAGAGCAAGTGAAATTGCAAAACTTTCAAACACAACTTATTGAAAAAATAAAAAAACATGGCTCATAAACAATAAAACTAAAGCATCTGATTTTTGAAACAACATTCCAGTGATTCTTCTATTGTTTTTGCATCTTTTGATGATTATGTTCAAACTAACTATCACACATTAATCGAATTTTATTTGTTGTGTATTGCTGATTATGTCGAATAATCTATTGATGATTATAATAAATCATGATTCCTGGGTGAATCATGTAGAAAGATTCGACCCTGAGAAAATTTAGATGTGGTGTGGTAAGCAAAAACACGACACCATGTGACACGGTGGGTTGATATTCGTAATTATTTGACATGCTTTTGGCACAGTAAAACAATAACACGATTGTCAAATCAGTAGTACCGTGTGCCACGGTTATTTTTTCTTCTCATATCATTTATATTCAAACAAGACAAATGTAGAGTAGAAAGTAATGTTATCAAATGTAACATATGTTGAACAAATTATAAAATAATTTAATATATTTTTTTATCTTTCACATGTCAAATTCTTCTCTGAATGTTTGTTTACATAACTCTAAGTTTACATAACTCACTTAAGCATTTTTTTCCTCTCTATTTTTATTTAAGTAACAGGTGTAATAAAATTTTCTATTAGTATGCATATTTTTATAAAATAATACAAAAAAGTTTTAGAGAAGACATAAACAATAGGAATATAATTGAATTATCTACTCATCTTTATTTTGGAAAATTTACAATTTTGCAAAGTTATTTTCGTTTTTTTTTTTTCGAATTTGTGAAAACTTTCTATCAATAGCTTTGACAGGCTTTGAAGCAAAGTTTTTTCCGTTATTTTGAGTTTGTGACGCATTATCAAGAATTTTGACGGACTTTAAAGCAAAGTATTTTTCGTTATTTTGAGTTTGTAATTTAAACTGTTTCGTCTGGCTTAGTTCTGACGTTGTTTTTGTTTTCAACATTTAGCAACGTTCCTATTTTGGAGAATTCTCACTTTTCTCTAATAACATTCGACACCGGGATTAAACTAAACAGAGGTGGGTAATGTATTTGAGGTATTGTATTTTGTGTGTGTTTTTTACGGCTAACATGTTTTCAATGGGAGTTTTTACAACACACCAAACCGACCCAGCAAGAGAGAGTTTTTAAAAACCTTTTGAAAATATTTGGAAGTACTCTAGAAAGTAATAAAACTTACTAAACCTATACAGCAAAACTAACTTTTATTATTTAGATTTTCTTCACAAAACTGCCAGAGTGTTGATATAAGATTTGAAATGCAATAAAATCTGTGATCTCGAATCGTTAAACAGTTCTAAAAAAATTCTTTGATTTTTTTTGCAAAATGAAGATCGAGCAAGTAAAAAAAGTTGATGAAACATACAAAACCTGGACTATACTGAAAAATGCTCATACTGATCCTGGATAATTTAGAGGTTAGTTCTTTGCAAATATTCTTCCCAAATTAGCTTGTGTACTGATTTTATATGTACATTATGCAAATGTGAAGCAAGTTTCCAATTTTAAAATATTTTTTATATACTGTCACTCTTTTGATCATGATGTATTGTTTGTCGCTCACTTCTGATGTAATAGTAGAAGATTTACTTTTTTATATTTTTTTTTTTTTTTTTATTCTATGTATTCGTGTCTTTATTTATTTTTTTTTTGCAGGAGGCAGAATGAAAGTGTCTTAAAAAGTGGAGGCTGTGTGTGTGATTGTCAAAAAATGTCCAAATATCAAATTGAAAAGTAACAACGGCACCAATATAAGGGATTTTAAAGAAATCGCATTAGAGTCTTTGAGACTTGGTCGATAAGAAGGAAATGCAAATGCAAGAAACAAACAACGAAACGGTCGAGTTAGCTGTATCTACTGGAAAATTTTGATGTGGAAAATATAATCACAATTCTGAAAACTGGAAACTCCAATCATATACAGACTATGTTATTGTGAATGTGATGAAACAAATTTGGGAAGAATCATAAATGCAGAGACTAGATATCTGACCAAGTATATTATGTTGACGTACAGCAAACGATTTTGCTACAGAACGACGAAGAGATTATCTAATAGTCTAACTTAAACTCTGACTTTATACACCACAGAAAATTTTATTTGACAAAACTTTTTGAAAATGAGATTTATAATATTGACAGAGCTAGAGGTGAAGAATTCTAGTCATTCATATGTGATATATGTAACTATTATTTTTTTTTTATATCAGAATGGAAAGTTATTCTTTTTTTGTATATATGGAAGTATTTCATTTCCGTTTCCATTGTGCAACAAAGCATAAAAGAAATCTTTTGATTATAATGCTTGGATTCTTTAGTTTGTCCTCTGAGGGTATTTTCTGAATGAGGGAAAGAGGAGGGGATGTATAAAGTAGTTAAATAGATAACATTTTTCCGTTCGCACGAGAAGAAACATGTAACAGGAAAGACGAAAATTCAGAAATTAATAAAGATAAAATCTGACGAAATTTATGCAAACATATCAATAATTAACAACCTCTGTACGTTTTTTAACTGTAAATTGTTAAAGCCACAACGTTAGTTTTATGACGTCGCTACAACTCTCACTTTCCGAAGTGAGAACAACATTGCGATAACATTGTTTGTGTGCCCGCAAGGTTGAAGCAACTTTTTTTTCGTTATTTTGAGTTCATGACGAATTTTATAAAATTTGGTGGTTTTTGAAGCAAATGTTTTTACCTTATTTTGAGTTTGTGTCGCGTTATTGGAAATTTTGACGGATTTTGAAGCAAAGTTTTCTCCATTATTTTGAGTTTGTGACGCGTTATCAAGAATTTTGACGGACTTTGAAGCAAAGATTTTTTCGTTATTTTGAGTTCGCGACGCATCTTCAACTGTTTTGACGGACTTTTAAGAAAAAGTTTTTTTCATTATTTTGAGTTTGTGATGTATTTTCAACTGTTTTGACGGACTTTTAAGCCAAGTTTTTTCAATTATTTTGAGTTTGTGACGTGTTTTCAAGTGTTTTGACGGACTTTGAAGCGATATTTTTTCCGTTATTTTGACCTCATGATGCGTTATCAAGAATTTTGACGGACTTTTAAGCAAAGTCTTTTCCATTATTTTGAGTCTGTGACGTATTTTCAACTGGTTTGACGGACTTTTAAGCAAAGTTTTTTCCGTTATTTTGAGTTTGTGATGTATTTTCAATTGTTTTCACGACTTTGAAGCGATTTTTTTCTGGTATTTTAAACTCGTGACGCGTTATCAAGAATTTTGACGGACTTTTAAGCAATGTTTTTTCGGTTATTTTGAGTTTGTGACGCATTTTCAACTGTTTTGACGCGCTTTTAAGCAAAGTTTTTTTTGTCAATAGGATTTTATTAAATGAAAGAATTTATTAAAATGAATTACTTTCCTATAACAGTGAATAGATAATTCAAAAAGATTTCTACTCCTTTTGTTTTTATACATAAACTTGTAATTTGAAAAAAGATTAGTTTTTGAGAAGACATGTAGAAGAACATGTATCGTGAGAAGAATTAATAATGAACAATAATTGAAAAAAACTGTGTTTAAATATACATTGAATGCATTTTCTAAAAAGTAAACAATAAATATCATTGATTTTATGACCCTGTAGGCCTTGTTGTTATTCTTCTTTACCTTGTCAACAATGAACTGTGTCAAAAATCCATTGTAAATTTGACATGGATGTGACACGCACACATATAGAAAGAACTGACCGTGTTCTTAAAGTTATGACACAGATTTATCGTGTTTTCCCTTATCGTGCCACATATATAGAGTTCAACTATTCGCATGGTTTTCCCTCTTCACTGCATGTGCTAAAATTGTGATTGTTAGGTTTTAGAGTTTCTGATAATTGTTGGAAAAGTAATTTGAAGGTGTTACAATAAGAACAAAACTTTCACGAAATAACGAAAATTGATTTTTTGATTTTGTATGAATCATATGTAGCTAAGGTCAGGAGATTTTAACTTCTCTTTATAAAGAAGAAACAAAAACACTTAACAAAACTCAAAAAAGTAACATATTGAAAATATGAAAAAAGTAACTAAATACCCTCTTGATCTGCAACATTCAATACACATTTCAATTTTCCATTTTGATGAGTTAATGTTGTTTTATTCACACATTCACATCTTCCACAACAATCATCACTAGTAATGTGACAACCTTCTGTTGAATATCTTGGACATACAGTACTAGAACAGTTGTATGGAATTAATACATCCCCACTTATTTCTCTCTCCACCGAGAGTTGAAAGACTTCACTTGATACAAATTGAAAGCAAATGCTGCATAAGAGGAATATAATAATCATGTTTTCTTCTTTTTTGTAGATTGAAAAATAACTGTTTTTCACACTTAATCTGGAAAGAAATAAAACCGAAAAGTAATTACACAGTATTTGTAAAAGAAGAAATAAATAATGTTTTAACTAGGCAAGTCAGGTTAAAATCTGGTGGAGCTATTAGGAGTTGCTTGTGGATTAAGAGGAATTTGCTGTGGTATGGTGTGGTTGATAGGGTGTTATTGAGATAAAGAAGCTAGCTAATGAGTAGATTCCATTTCAAGTGATATCTAGTTAATGGGATATGCGTTGAGTGTCAGGATTGTAATAAAAGCATGTTGGTAAACAATGAAACAGTAGCGGGGTCAACAAAGATTTCAGAACTAATATGTATATGGAAATTATCAAATGGTATAAATTAGTCTGTAGTATTATGTGTGATTCATAGTTTTGACAGAAATTATTTACTAGTAGAAGTAAAGGCAATTCCATAAACTATCCCAAAACTAGTGATTCATCTATTTCATAGGGCAAAAGACCACATTTTTACCAAAATAATTCAGAATTCTAAAAACACAATTTTTTAGAAAACGTTTTTGGGGCACCAAGTGCATCAGATGAGTTTTGTAGCCCAGGACTTTTACTTCATAGTATACATGGCCAATTCAATTCCATGACCATACATAGATATAAATAATGTTAGCACTTAAATATTCTTGGGCATTAGCTAGATCAGACAGGCCACATTGTTCCTGGTTCAGAAAAAAACACAATATAAGCATCATCAAGTTCCAGATCTTTATTCCTGCAAAAGTCCTTGAGCACAAAACCTGTATTTTATTTCCCGAGAAAAGAAAAGAAATTGAGCATCTCCGACTACTTTCATACTTCCATAGTCTAGGGAAAAAATGTTATTTACATTATAAGGTACATGGCAAATTTCTTTTCTTGAGAAATATATGATACTCTCTCAAACAACATACAGTAAAACTGACAATGTTGGCTGAGGGATTGCTAAAATCCGACCAGGTAAAAATGCTGTCTCTAGCCCTAAAAAAGACTAAATAAAAGTCATCAATCATATCTCTAATAAATATCAGCAGTACAATTCACTTTGAATGAACAAAATATTCATAATGACTAGTCAGGTAATCATCACTCGTATGAAAATCATTTTCTTTTGTTTTTTCTTGTATTGACTGCTTTGAAAATCAATTTTATTAACCTTCAAACTAAGTCATTTTTATGGCATAATTTGAAAAAACAACTACCTAGCACTCAATTCCAATAAAGGTGCATGTGTCATGGAAATTTTTAGTTCCATCTCACAGAAAAAAATGGATATGTTTCGGGAAAAACCTTCCTTTCCCAATTCAAAAAATCAATTAAATAAGAAACAGCTTTCTTTTTTACTAATGTGAGCTGTTTACAGAAGTATTCTGTCTCACCAAAGAAAGCAGGCAAAACTCTTGCCTTTCAGCAAAACTAAGAACTGTTGGCTGGCACCTACAGTAGCTGATAATAGGACTGGATCACAACTATTGGAGATAGTCATAAAATATCACAGAATAAAAAATATTCGAAAATTTTGTGAATAATTCTATGTAAGAACAAAATGAAAAAAGCCGTACTAGGGCTTATGAAATGATTTTGAAATTTTTTAAAATTTTAAAAAAGGTTTAAGGGGCACTTTCAAGGTTGGGTTTTGTCCTTCATTCACTGCATATGGACACCAATTACTAAGAGTCCAAATGTTTGTTCTTAAACCCTCTACTGTAACCCTCCGAATCTTTTTTGTTGATCATTATTTTTAGTCAAAAAATAATAAGTGGCAACAGAATCAAAAAGAGGGAATTCATGCTAAGTCAGACTCCATCCACCAGTTTTAAAGAATGTCATTCCAAACAGCAAGGAATGGTGTTGTTTATAGATTTTTTGACATACCAACCAGCATTCTTTCCTTTTCATACCATCCACAGTATGTCATGTTTTTTCTACACCATTTAAAGCATTCCATACATTATTTTACACTATCCTAAGTATGCCATACTTTTTTCTGTGCACCATCCAGATATCTAACGTACGTCATACTTTTTATACATGCCATCCAGATACCTTACCTCTACCATCCAGTATGACTTACTTTTTCTTCACTCTATCCAAAATAAATACAATGGAATTCCTTTTTCTCCCTTGATACAAGTGTTGTTGATACAAGTGATGTTGATAAAAGTTGTGAATGAGAATCGAAACTAAGCTTTTCTCTTATTGGTTAAAAACCTGCTTGAAAAACTAACAACATTGCAGTAAATTATGTCAATCATTAAATAAAAAAAAAAATATTGCGTATTCATTTTCGTAATTGTTCAAATCATACTGTGAATAATTAGTTGTTCAAAAAAGTTATTTTTCAGGATGATAGGTAAAGATTTTTGGCATACAAAGTATCGGTCAATGAATACCATTACTAGCTCCACCTGATTGTTAAAAAACTCAACCATGACTGTACCTCGTTAAGTATTTGATGAGAAATTTGGTAAAAAACTATTCCTCTATCTTTGAAAATTCCTAGATTAACGAGAGAAAAAAAATACCAAATATAATGCTTCAGTTTTGTTGGGTTCAGTCTATCACATTCAGTCTATCACTATACCAAACCAAGTTCAGTCTATCACATAGTTACCTCTGGCGAAAACATTTCTCTTAATGGGTGTTTTGAGGAGTAACAAGTGAAAACAAAAACAAAAGCTATGAGGAAAGCTGAAAAAAGTTATGTGGAAACATGGCCTTTAATACAGCATTAGAAAAAACACTTAAAAAACACTAAAAAACACTGGACATTAGAGAAAACGATTCCACAGAGATTATGGAAATCTAATTTCTCCGATAACAAAAACATTGTTCAATGCTGTTAAAACATTACAGAAGCTGTCCTGAAGATTTAAGTATTTTTAAGTAATATCGAAAAGGACCTCCGGAGTTCACAGGCTATTGGTGTGCACCAGATGCTCAAACTTTATGGAAAGTTAAGTCTATAGAAGATGTGGGAGAGAGATGGCATGATATGCTTGTTAGGTACCAAGTTAGAAAAAAAGCGTAGAACACATTCATATGTAATAACTACATAGTATGCATCGATGAAAAAGTCTGAACAATCTATCACGTATAATAATACATGATTTCCAGAAAATTGATAGACATAAACAAAAAGAATTTTGTTTTTCAAAAAGACATAGCACTAAAATGTTCTTTAAGATGATAAAAATCCTCCTTTGTGACTTCACTTATTCGAGACACCGAAACAAAACATTTGAAATATGAAAAATAAAACATAAAATCTGAAGTTAATGGTAAGAAAAACTTCCATAATGTATAATATTATATCTATCTATATAAAATATACGTTAATAGTGTACGTAATAAATAATATTTTCTGTTTGCTGGCTTTTGCTTGACAGAAATATTTAATAACAAAAATATATAAACATCTTTGCAATAAAAATAATACAAATAAAATCTTCAATATCTAATATCTCTCATAACAAAGACACAAGTTCTTAAAATTTTTAATCTACTTTAATAAAACAACACAAAAGAAACAAAATAAATATACATAAT
>JANSTP010118896.1:1563-23241 GCA_025330745.1 Cladonema radiatum | reverse complement strand
CATTTTGAGGAGGCAATGATGAATCGAGAGCGTGATGGTGTGTAGTGTAATTTTGGCAGCCAATATATTATTGGTAACGAATAGCATTTATCTGTAACAGGTAGGTTTAAGGATTTACATAGATCAATATGTTATGAATGACTTCTTCTGAAGATATATTATTTATTTGTCTATAAGTTGCATTTTGTGAATTCCCATTTATGCCTAGTTCATTCATTATACGCTCTACATAAAACCTTTTGCAAATTATGCATATATTGCTTGAAGCTTTATCTACAGGAACTAAGACAAACTTAGCTTTCAGATCAGTGAGGTATTTTATAACTTCTGGATCTTTCAGTATAGGTTTCACTTGCTGAGGAAATAACTTAGATTTTAAATTATCAACTCGATCTGTTACTTGAGACAAAATGTTATTCTTCCAATTTTCTAAAGACTCCTCTTCCAGCTTATACTTCTCTATGAGTTTAGTTTTTAAATTATTTACTGATAATGTAATTTCATTTTTACATTTTTGAAAATCCATGAAAGTATTCTCTCTGTAGTTAGGACCTTTTGATAATAGGCTTCTGAACTTATTATTTTTAATGAATCGGAGATCACCAGTTACCACACGACCATGATGAGGGTCACAAAAATCAGAATTATTACAAGAACAATCTGGCAAATTTAGAACTTTTGTTCCATAATCAGTTGTGATGAACTCTAAATCGGTTACTGTTTCCTTATAATTTAAAATTTTGTTACGGATGGGAGGATTTAATCTGACTGCAACTTTAGGAACATTTTCGTTTTTTCTAAGAACTTGAGGAAGTATATATATAGTCATGTTTGTGCTTTCATTGTCTGTCCTGTTTTGTTTTATTATTATTATTAATTTTTATTTGTTATATTTTTTTAATTATACATTTTTTTTGCAACATGGTTGCAGACATGGTATGTAGTGTCAGAGATCTTGATCCTGCCGAGACTGATTTTTTGATGTTAAATAGTGGGGCACTTTATACTCGATATACTGGGAACCAAAAGTCCTATTATGATACTTTTTACATGATAGTAGGCAGCATATAGCTTTAAAAAACAAAAAAGTAGCTTTTAAGCCTAGTGTCCACTGAAAAAGCGATAGATCTGAAAAAGCGATAGATTCTATCACTTTAAATAAAAGCATAGATTCTATCGCTTTAAATAAAAGCGATCGCATAAATTTCATCTTATTGCTTTCTTTTATTTCTTTTTTTTTTTTTTTACTGTGTCAACTAGTATGAAGATATTTTTAAAAAACATAACATTCACTCAAGAAAAATAGCTGAAAACATTTTGAAACTGAAAAAATACAAATGCAATGGATAGTGAAAAGTGAAGACGAATCCAACTTGTCAATAAGCATTTTTGCAGATCCTGTTATCTTATAAAACTGGTCCAATTTATCATACAGGCATTGATATTTTTTAATTTATTCGACGACATTTTCTCCTTAAGGAGATTTTTTCTTCTGTGACCCATTTTTATTAAAAGGATTCTTGATGTTTAATGTTTCAGTTGTAAACAAGAGCAATAAGGAAATCAGACCAGTCTGGAATTTGTGCACTATACGCCGAAGATCTTCAGCGTAAGGTGCAAAAATTGTCTGGCATATTGGCGTAATAGAGCACCAAAATAATAAATGGCGTAACCAATGTTCGAACAGTTTTCCTGAGAAGACTTGTTTTGCATTATTAAAACAATTTCTGCACAGAATTAGTGCATGACATTTTTCATAGTTGGCGTAATGCTAAAATTCCTTGTTGCAACATTCGGTGTGAGTTTTGCAAGGATTCCACGCTGGAAATCAGATCTTGATTATAGTTTATATTTACTTCATTTGATATTTTATATTCTCAAAGCATGTGCATTGGCATTTTAATAGGAGTCTTTGATGATAGCGATAGAAAATAAAATAAAAATGAAGAACGTTTCATTTCTGTTGCTTTGAAAATAGAACTCTGTCGCTTTAAAATAGAGATAAGATATAGCGATAGAATTTAAAAATATTGTGTCCACCAAAGTAAATTTTTTATTTAAAGTGTTAGGTTCTATTGCCTTCAGTGGACACTAGACTTTAGAGTGCACAACTTGCTATTGCATCACCAGCTTTTGCTTTATTTTTTGCCTTTCAGAGCTTGAAAAATAGCTAATATGTGCTAAAACCTGGGAAATTCAAAAGGGAAAATGTGTTCTGATTTTCTATAAATCTACAAAAACATTTTTAAACCAACTGCAAAAATTCTCAATTGCAGTTCACTATACTGAATTAGCTCTGTTAAAACTAATATTTTGATCACTTTTAAAAAGAAAATTTTTCATCCCTGGAATTGAGCCGCCCCCATCTCCCTGTTTTTGGCCATTAAGACCACATTTTTGTAATTAAAATTTTGAAAAAGTTTTTGGTGTGCATGGTGTTCTGTACTAAGAAAAATTTGAACAATTTTTTCCATTTTCCATCAAAAAATGTTCACTAGAAGATTTAGCTACTGGGTTTTTTATCCTAGGAAATTTTCGGCTGTCAATCCTTTTGTTATGGGACTTCTTCTTGTTTACAGTTGGTCTTGATACTTTTAAAGGTTAGCAAACTTCAAAGAAAAGCCCCACAATTTACTGCAGGAAATAAAATTAAATGTTTTGCGAAAACAATTCTCACTGTCGGTTAATGACCTATGTTTAAGTCAAGGTCTGATAACTAATATCGATGTGGAGAACAAAGTGGACTAAAGATGGATCTTGCTAACTAAAATAAAATGTTTGCTTTGCTTTTTCGCTAATATAATTGCATGCATTATTATTCTGGACTAAAAGAGACTCAAAAAGCTTTTCAGATGTTCTAATTGTCAACATTGAAATGTATTATGGTCTAAACACATTTCATGGTTCAAAATCAGTCAATAATTGGAGTATTTTAGTTATATAAATTTAACTACGTACAAAAAATCTTAACTTCTTAACAAAATATGAACTATACAAGGCAAAATTATTTTGATTTATGAATCAAGTTATACCATACCAAGGAACTTTTTGTTAAGCATGTTACAATAAGCTTCTAGTAGCCACTGAACTTTTCACTGTTCTGTTAGCCATCTGGAGTGATGCTTGCTACAAGCATCCAAGCTCACAAAGGGTAAAGATATTGGTTTCCTTTTATAATTGTTAATACTTCCACCACTCCCGCTGGCTGACTATGGAAAAGCTGGATTAAAGTCTAAAGGAAAAGGTATCTAGGTGGTTGCATTTCCAGAAATGACAGCTAAATGCTTCTTTCTAGTTGATTATCTTGATTATGATTCTCTGCAATAAACCAGCTAACTTATATGCTTGTGAAAATAAATGATAGTGCTAGGCGACCTTATGAAATATGCAAAGACTCTGACTGACTTTCAAGTCTTCATTAACTTTCACAACTTTGTATTTTTGATTTTTTTATACTTGGATTGCATTACCAAGTTGAATTACTGATGTAATTTCCTAAAATTGAGTTTCATGTTTTGGCCATGGAAAAATGAAAAAAATAAAAATAAAAATAAAAACTTATTTTTGTTTATTTTTTTAATTGCATGCCGGTTAGAAATTCTCCTTTAACCCTATTTGTACCGGGGAGGGGGGCACAAAGTGCTAGTTTTGTTTTTAATAACTTTTCAACTATATATAACTACTTATTGCCTAAAACGTTATGGCGTTTATTAAAATTTACCAACACTTATTTTCAATAAAAAATCATGCCCAAAAATATCCTATTGTTGCCATGGTAATGTCATTTTGGACCTTAGTGACGTGATTTTTGCCGATTTTGAATGTAAAACTCCATTTTTCTGGCAGCAATATGGAAAACAATCGTTAAAATTGTAATTCTGACATATAATAAAATAAATTAGACTTACCAGTGATGAAAATGAAGCTGAAATTTTTCGAGCCTATCCGAAAACCCGCAAAAACTGTTTTTTTGCGATATTCCCTAAAGTTTGATGATGTCATCACTTTTTTGATGATGTCATCACTATCAAAATCATACAGAAGTGTAGAAGAAGGATTGAGTTATTAGCGAAGTTTTATTGCTATAGTTATTATGGTTCTTATTATTTTTACCACCCCCGGTATGTGGGTGGTAAAAAAGCCCAGTACAAATAGGGTTAAGGTAACTTTTCTATACACTAGATGACATCAAAAATTCTTTAACATTTTAGGGGATTTCCTAAGTGATATATCTTGAGAATGGAAAGTCAGATTGACGCAAAATGAAAAGAGGTTTTCATCATTTTCCCCTCTCTTTCAAATGAATCCAGTTTGTATTATCACCTCAGAATCCCTTTAACAACCAATTTTGTATTGCATATTATTGTTTTTTCTTTTGATTAACTACGTTATTTTTAGATTTATTTATACGACATATATTTTGCAAGAATTAGTTGTTAGGTGAGCATAAAGATCATCTTTTATTTATTTATCACTATTTGAACCTTTTAAGTTTTTCATTTTAACCATATTTTGTCTTTCTGTGTGGGTTGATTGTCTTTTATTTCATGTTTATTATGTATGTGGTGGGTGTTTGTATCTTTACCGTATATTAAAATATCAACTTTTGTTTTCCTTTCAAAGGTTTCTTGAGGTGTTTTCTTTTGCTCCTGTCCCAGTGTGTATAGTTTGTTAAAATGCTTGATCATTATATCATTCTTACCTTTTGCTTTGCTTATTATTTTTTATTTGTTGAGCTTTACACTCTGAAGAAACGTCACTACTTGTGAAGATTAAGTTAAATAGAATATTAGAATTTCGATTTTATGTAAAATTTACATATGATTTTCTCTGTCGTGTTGGACTTAACCTATAAACTTCCATCTTCATGTTTTCTTGCGTATTGTCTGCAATTTTGATCAATCTGGAATTCGGAAAATAAACTGGTTAACACCTTTCTTATTTATCTTCTATTCATTGTTTGTTTTCTATAATAGAATTTCAAGTTGTTTAAGCCAATGTAGCCACTTTACAAAGCTCAAACACTTTCTTAGGGAGTTCCACCTCCTGTAATACCCCTGCTGGTGTGTGTGTGTGTGTGTGGGGGGGTTGGGTTAGAAAGGCACACCAATCACATCACTCCTGCTGGTCCCCAGTGTCAACAGCCCCAGTGTGTATCAGCATAAAAAGAATCATGACTTTCTGAAAATTTGTCACAGCAAATTGTCTTTTCTCTTTTTAGAGGGCATTATTGTGTGTCCATTGCCGTTGAAGGTAATTATTAAAAAATCTTTTATTCATTAGAATTTTTTGTTATTTGTTGTCAGTGTTTCAAATATTGTGTTATAAATTTTTTCAAAAGCAATTTAAGTACTCAATAAATATTCTATAGAATCAAACAAAGGTGGAAAATTCTATCCAACGCCCGAGTAATTATTGCTAGCAAATGGTTTTTTTGAAACAGCATGAAAAAATGACTGATTCCAGTTATTTTGAAAATTATTATCGATTTCGTTGATGGTTTTACATCAATTATGGTAAACAGTACTGTACATTACATTTGAAAATAAGGCAGTCATCATGATGAGGGAAAACAGTTTTCTGCCAGTCATAAAAAAACCTGGCAGTCAGCAATACTTTCAGCCTGTAGGCGGGATTGAAAGATGACATAGTCATTTTGTTTTTGTGCGTATAAATATTTCCTTTCAAACCAACATAAAATCTCATGTTATACAGTGGTGTAACCTAGCATTTTGAGCACTCATCCTGTCGGAACCAAAAACAGGGCCCAGAAAGAATTTGGTCGTCTGCAAAAAATTTCACTTGCTTGAAAAATATTCGGCCAATTTCACGAAGCTGAACCGAAGCTCAATATTCGTAGGAACATGAGAGAATTTGACGTTGATGAAAATCCTTGTAGTTTTTTTTATTTAGATAAAATAGAAGAGATATTCTTCACATTGAAGATATTGTAAATATTTTTGGAGAGGTTGCTCATTTGTTGTGCCAAGATGTAAATTGATTTTCAGATAAATTGTCTAGACATTATTTTTCTCTATTGAAATAACTCTTTATAAAGAGAAAAGGGTGAATGAGAAAACATTGTGAATACAGCTTTTTTTATTCCTTTTTATTCTTATAAATACTCAACACAACACATTTTTTGGTTGTCCTGTCGGGCTACCAACAAACCTAATTTTTAAGTTTCTACTCGTCCCCAATTAATTTTGGTGGTCTGAAGCTGTTGGACGACCGTTAGATTACACCACCACTTATATTAAAGAAATTATTAAAAACAAAAGAATTTATTCTCAAAAAATACACTAAATATTTTTCGCATGATTTTTTTCGCATTTTGCTCATAACTTTTTGCAATTTTTTTAACAATGCGCCAATATGTAATCTTCCTTGTTTTGTGGGCTGTAAAAATGAAATGTCTGAAGTAGTAAAAGTTCATTGAAAAAAAAAAAATTTTACGATAATTTAATGAATGTTTGTTTAGCTGCAAAAGATTAACATTTGCGTTAATCTTCTGACTAATATGTTACATTTTTATGCATACAAAATGTAATCTAGGTTGTATTTTAAAGAAAAATTCGTTAAAAGAAGAAAATTGGATTGTCTGAATGACTGCCATACTGAGAAACCTGATGTTCATTGTGTATTTTGGTGATATTTAAAGCCCTGCGTAAAGTGCTTTTATACATGATGTGTTATGTTATTATATGAAAAATTTAATTTATTTGTGTTGAAACTTTGAAACTACTTAATTGCATTTCACTTTGTAAGAGTCTCTGATCTTTGTGAAATTTTATTAGAGGAAGATATATTTTATTGAGTTTGTAACTTTTAGGAGGTCACATATACTCATGGTTATATTTAATGACCTTTATGCATCTTCAGTTCCTTTGACACCAATCCTCTCTTGTTTGCTCTCAGTCTCAGAGGCTTTCCAATGTTTTCTTTGTTTTTTAGTCTCCTGGGTATTTCCAGTCTTCCTGTGTGATATGTTTATCTAGTTTTTGTTGAGGGATGGAAAATTGAGAGTTTTATGATGTGAGGAAGTGTTCATTTACAAGTAAGTTCTTGTAAAAATGAAATTTTAAGTTAAATTTACTCATATATAAAAGTGACAGAATAATTTATGTTAAGTTGAACATAGAATTATTTTTTGCGATACTTGGTGATTGATATTTACGAGATTTCAAAACTTTAATAAATACTATTAGTAAATTTTTTGGATCTGTTGTATCTTTCCTGTGTCAGTCACAGAGTGGTACGAAGTCAAGTCGTTGTCAATAATGGTTAACTGAGAAGGGAAAGCTGATGCAAATGATTGATAACAAATTGTCCAACAGTATGAAGCAGCTGAACCTAGCCAATTCAGACAAGAAGCTCGGAAGGAGATTATGTAAGAAGACTTTCTCAATGAAAGCCGGCAAAAACTTGATCTATGATGCCATTGAACGAAAGAACAAATTGGAGGAGAAAATGTAGAGAACATTTATATGTATTGACAAACTGATGTCATCATACGAGAATATAGAAGTTATCATGATGGAAATGCAAGAAATGAATAACGTCTTGATGAGCTTGCAAGATATAAATGGTGGTGGCTTGCTTCTGCATGATGCAGATTCAGATTGGTTCAGGAAAATTGACAAACGGGTATGTGATTTTAAACATAATGCACAATTGGCTAAGATCTTTTTCAGGTGCTCAAGGGGATCAAGCAAAGTCAAAATACGCTCCAAAATCTGAATGTTTGTCTCGAAAATTATGCTGCTCTAGAAGATCTAAGTGCAGCAAGCAGTCATTTGGAAGCAGCAGAAGCAGCAGAAAGGACACAACAATAGAAGAAAAATTAAAGCCTATTGAATTGAAGACTTGGGGAGAATTTCTGGGAATGAAGCTGAGTTGAAAGTGAAAGAAGAAGAGCTTGCTATGTAGGAGCAAATGGCAAAACTTAGAGCAAGAGTTAGCATTCTTGAAAGCAATGATGATGAAAATGTGGAACAAGGAAATACGAAAGGTACATCTCTTTCTATGTCTACTAACAAAAAAGCTACTATTAGCACCCTAGGGGGCATGCAGGCAAAGAATAATGAAGAGTGCACACCAAGCAAACTGCCAACATATTTTAACAAATTGGGAAAGGTCAATGAAGAGGCAGTAGAAGGTGAGTGTGAAGAAAAATTCAACACATTGGAGAAGATGTGTTAAATGTGCAGAAAGAAGATGGATTAACAAATCTAAAATCAGCAATGAAGAAATCATCAGCTGATATTGAAGCAAGAAGACATGAATATGAACACAGGAACATGTGTGATGGAAGAAATAACAAGATGAAAGAAGATCACACACATGACAGAAGAAATCTATATGCAGACAGAAAAGCACTTGAGAAGAAAGAAAGAAGAACATCAGCGCAACAGTACTCTATGATCTGGGGGAATACCAATAAGTCTTGTGATAATGAAGAATACACATCCAGGAGTGTATTCAGCAATAGCAAAATAAATAATTTTGACCAACATGCATTTGGTAACGAAAGATGATTTACAATGCCTGCGAATCAATCTACAGTAAGATCAAGAGGAGCTGAGGTGAAGAAGGAAGAAGGTGTAGCACAACAATTATGCAGTCTATTGAGAATGCAGTCAGCACTAAAGATTCAGATGGAGGCGTTTAAAGGTGACCCCATGGAATTTTAATACTTTATGTCAATATTCCATGAAGTTTTGGAAACAAGAATACACAATCAAATAGGTAAGCTAGCCAGACTCATTAAATTCGCAGAAGGAGGACCACACATATTGATTAAGCACTGCGTACATAGTGATGTAGAAAGATGCTTTGATGCTGCAAAAGAACTCCGTTAAAGACGGTATGGTAATCAACTTTTTTTTTAGCAGCCTATAAACACTCTATAATGAAGTTGGAAAATATTAAGCCAAATGACTCAGCTGCACTAAGAAGCTTGTTTACCTTCCTTCTAAAGATCAGTGGGTCATAATTGGGAATGTTGAAAACCCATTAGATCATTCCAATACGTTGTGCATGATACTGTCTTAAGTTTCAGTTTACGTTCAAGACAGATGGAACAGAAGAGTACATGCCATGAGGAAAACTAGATTTACATGACCTGATTGATTTAATTGAAGAAGAGATGATTACGCCTTAAGCAATCATCACAAGAAAGATAAACCAGAGAGAAGACAGCAATTGGAGTTCCAGAACAAGCAGAATCATCTTCAAATGGAAAGTGTATCATATATAATAAAGGTAATTATCAAATAGAAGAATGTAAAGATTACAACAAGTTTTCTGGAAAGAAACAAACAACTTTTCAAATGCAGATTATGTTTCAAATGTCTCAAACCCTTCTATTGTAACAGCACTACAGTAGCACTCAATTGTAAAAAGTCAAAGAGTAGTTAAACCTGCATTTGAGAACACCGTACATTAATAGTTGGCATTTTGGTAGCGGCAAATTGTTCTAAGGCAGTAGAACTATTAACATCCCAAAGCCAACGGTGGTCTTTATGCGGTAAAGATATGCGCAGGATGGTGTGTCATTAGACCATTATCACCATCACCAATTCATGTTGAAAGAAAGATCTATGTACATAGAATTAGTATCAGTACTCCAAGTAAAAGTCATTTTCAATTGAAGCAGCCCATGAAGGCAAGGACATGATATTAGAGCTATATAACATGAATTTTGTTGAAAACAACCAACTGAAGGAAAGTGAAGCATATTCAGTAGAAGATAGAAAATTTGTAGAGATTTTCAAGGATATAAAACTTGTGAATGGCAGATATCAAGATCCATTTCCTCTGATGAACCAAGATGTCAAGTTGCCAAACAACAAACCACAAGCATTCAAAAGATTAAAGAACCTTGAAAGAAGATTTACCAAGGATTAAGATTTAAAGATTCTTTATTTCAAAGCCATGAAAGACATGTTCCAGAAAGGTTATGCTGAGCCAATAAAAGATATAAGGTTGGAAAGACTTAGTTTATTCCCAGCAAGGAGTGGGAGATCCTGCGAAACCCTGAAAAACAAGGACAGTATTTGATGCAAGTGACAGTACCATCATTGTTGCATCGGCAAGGATTTATACAAGGGACCTGACTTTACTAATCAAATCGTTGCTCTTTTAATGAGATTTCGAGAAGAGTCAGTGGCAATAAGTGCAGACATAGAAGGAATGTTCTTCAGAGTTCAAATAGCACCAATACAATGTTCAATTTCAAGTTTTTATGGTGCAGAGATAATGATGATACCAAAGGAATCGTAGAACAGCAGATGTCCAGGCATATGTTCGGTGGCAAACAAGGTTTGTTTTTGTGCAGAAGGTGGTTTCAATTTCAGTTGAACGTGTGTTTAGTGATGCAAGTGAGGATCGTTATGGTGTTGTATGTTACATCAGATTGAAAAATAAAAAAGAAGCAGTGGCGGCCTGGCCAGGGGGAAAAATTGGGGGCAGCGCATTTTTGGGGGTGGCAAAGTGTAAATTTGATTGCTAATGGCAAACGCAGCATGAGGCAGAAATGTAAAAATGTAGTAGAGACTTTAAAGAAAAAATAGTTTCACGCCTGAATTTAGAGTCAAAGCACATGTTCAGGAGTGCTTTTAGGCTGCTGTTTGTAAAGATACTTTGATTTCAGGGATGTACTTAGAAATTATTAAAAAGACATTTTATTTCTTCTATTTAGCGCTACCCTCTAACTAACTCCATCCTCCAATAAGCGCCACACCTTTTCCTTGAAATTCGTAATAAGAGCCGCCCTCTAATTGGCACCACATACCAATAAGTGCCGCACTTGTACAAGATTATGTGTATGATATATATGAATATAGCTATGATGAATGAAGATATTCTTGATGAACAAATATATGATGCCTTTTTTACAGAAAAATACAGCAAAAATAAAATTTTAATTGTCTTTTATGTTTTTCATGCTTGTGGCCCAAAACCTTCAAAAGCAGAAATTTCAAACTTTGAAATAGGCGTCGCCCCCTCATAAGAGCCACACCTAAAAGCAATAAGCACTGTGGATTTTATTTACGGAAATACGGCAATCATGCACAAGAAATTTTTTTCTTCAAACAGTATAGAATAATATGATACATAAAAACAATTAAGTATAAAGGTCTAATCTTTTGTGATTTAAAAAATTTGCATTGACTCCAAAGGCAAGTTTCCCATTCTCGAATTTATGCCCCAGAAGTAATTCCAGAGAACAAGAGAAAAATCGTTTGTAATATCAACAGCCTGATGCAAATTTGATGGCTTATTGGTAAATTTTCTTGCTTTGATTCGAACCTTTCTACAGTATGTTGCATATGGTGCCCTAAAATCCCGGCCTCCCATCTTCCATCGTTTAGCGCACCTCAAATAAAGTTAGTGTTTTGTGGTTTTAACCATCAAAACAAAATCTGTCCTCCTGCTTTGTAAGAATATACATATTCACTACAATTTTCTTTCATATTTTAGGCCTCTTGAAATACATTCTAATGTTAGCAAAATTTGGACAAATGTTGCTTCCAGCCAGCAACTAGAAATGTTTCCATAAAGCTCAAGAGGTCCTTTTTCTATAATTTTTGTGCCAGAACTTGTAAATGATCCCCATCAGCCTCAATTATGCCTTGGGTAGATAGCATGTAAATATGAATCCTGGCCCCTACCTGTTTACATTCACTACTCGGTACCTGTATTTATTCATTTGCTTATTTTGTTTTGTTCTGTTTTCAAGCTTTTTCCAACTGTTGTAGGTATATTTATCAATTTACTCACTTTCAATTTTGATTTCATTTTTAAAGGTACATTCCCGCAGAAAATCTTAGTTTCTAATTCGATAGAATTTTGAATTTTGAACTTACTCTGAAATTTTAATAAAAACTTCCTTTTGCTTTTTGAGATATGGTCATTTGATCAGTGTCAAACAAATCGTTTTCTCTCTGATGTACTGGCTTCTGGTTCCAATCCTGAATTTTTAGCTACAAAGGCTCAAAAATATTTGAGACAAACTGAGAAATTTGTGGCAACTTGAATGTCAATTTCAACATGTTATTTTTGAACAGCAAAGTTAGGCAATGATAGTTTTGGTTATTTTTTTGGAACACCACCTGGAAGCGCTTCAAAATTACCTAAGATGGGCATCAAGTGGTTTTCACTCATTCACCTAAGAGCCCAAACGTCACAGCTTCTATAGGTAAATTGCACATCAAATTGCTGTGTATGTAAAACTATTATCTTTATGGCTTATGATGCCAACTTTCACAGAAAAAGCTTGAAACTGTCGTGCATGATTTCAGGTGCACGACTGGGTGATTGATCTCAAGGTTTAAAATTAGAGTAGAGAAATTATTGTCACTACTAAAAGTAACGTTTATTTTCAAAAATAACTACAGGGGCAGCATTTCTTCTAAAACGTGAAGCCCCCCCCCCACAGCCAAAAAATTGCCAAGCCGCCACTGAAAAGAAGTATGTTGTAATCTTATCTACAGAAGATCCAGAGTAGTACCTTTGAAATTTATTTCCATACTATGAGTGGAACGAACTGCAGAAATACTGGGAGCAAAGATTGCCTCCATGATTATTGAAAAAACCAACCATGGAATTCATCATATTATTTCTCGACTAATAGCAAAGCAGTATTTTGTTACATCACTGATTAAGCTAGAAGATTCAAAATTTATGCCACAAGTTGTGTCCAGAAAATTCAGAATTCGTCTGATATTAATTCAGTATTATGTTCAACAAAAGCATAATCCTGATGCATTGCTTGGTGTCACTCAACAGCATCATAAAATTAAAGACTTTTTTTTATGAATCAACATTTCTGTATGAAAATGTTAGGAGATTGAAGATAGAATGAAACTACATCGCACATTACTGGAAAGCAAGATTCATTCCATCAACATAGTTCTGCAGTTCTGCAGTCACATCTTTTGTTCCTGTACATATCCAGTCTTTTTGTGTGATATATATTATCTAGTTTTTATGGAGGGATGGACAGTTGATGATATGAGTTATTAGTGTTCATGTACAAGTAAGTTCTTGTAAAAATAAAATTTTAAGACAAATTCACTCATATATAAAAGTGACAGAATAATTTATGTTAAGTTTTTTGTGATACTTGGCGATTGATATTTACAGGACTTCAAGACTTTCATAACATGATCCAGTAAATTCTATTATTGAATTTGTTGGATTTGTTATATCTTTCCTGTGTTTATCACAGATTTTTATAATTAAATCCAGGAGTCAGGAAATTTTCAGGTCTGTAAATATGCCTGCATTTTCAGAGGGCTCAA
The DNA here is from genome assembly GCA_025330745.1 of Cladonema radiatum. Taxonomy (NCBI): domain Eukaryota; kingdom Metazoa; phylum Cnidaria; class Hydrozoa; order Anthoathecata; family Cladonematidae; genus Cladonema; species Cladonema radiatum. The sequence goes on along the minus strand of JANSTP010118896.1, from coordinate 9,934 downwards.
AGAGGCACTATCAATTTTTTTCTGATTCACCAAGTGGAACACTTATCCTATACAGTGTTCAGAAAATTTTTACCCAAAATTCCATTTGAAAAGAGACCATAAAGGATCTTTTCCCATAAAAATGACTGTTTTCATTGAAAGAAATAGGTAAAAGTCAGCTGATCTGCTCGATATTTCCATATCGATATCTTAATATAAAAGAAGATATTTATTTTATGAGAATGAAAAATAATATGATTAATTTTACTTTATCTTTGACTTAATTTTTAAAGTAAAAATTTTCTCTTTGGCTATTTAAAAAATCAAAGAAAAGGACATTACGGAATATAGCACAAAAACTACATATAGGATGGAGTATCCTATAGAATACAGATAGTGCTGCTTTAAAGTTTAAAATTATACTTCAGAAACTTTCTTTCTTGTATTTGTAAATAAAGAAATATGAAATTTTCTTAATTCTTCAAATAAAAATCAGGATGTTTGGTAACCAGACGTTTTGAGAAAATGACACTTATCTCAACATTTGGAAGTTTCCTGAATAAAGGATTGCGTTTATCTTGCCTTGGAATAATATTTTCACCCTGAAAATACGCAAGTGGTGAACATATTTTTCCTTTTTCTATGGGCAACTACACTGGAAAGTATTCAGGTACACCATCTTTTCTGCCTGACATTCTACAATTTCTACTGGACATTGTTTAATGTCAGGCAGTAATTTCAGGACTCGTTTTTAAGTTGACTGCATTTATACAGTAGTTGCGCAATTCCTCAAAAAATTACTTTTAAATTATTTTTTCTTCATTAAGAAATTTTTGAAGGTGCATAAGGTGGAAAATACTATTTACAGGTTTTTTTTTCTTTTTTTTACATTTATATTTTGAAATATATTTTTAAATAAAGATTCTTTAATCATGGTAGATATGGTAGAATGTGATTGTTTTATTGAGGCCTTGTTTCATGCTACTATTTCAATATTTGATCCTGTTATAGAGACATTATCTTTATAGTCATGAACTGTGCTAAATTACTCGAATCTGATTGTATTGGTTGAGAAGGCAAAAGAAGAATGCAATTATATCGCTAATTGCACTCCTGTAGAGTGCAAGTATATACTATTTATAAAATGAAATGCAAGAGGTTGGTTCGGTCTCTCATTTATCTTCCTTGAGACAAAGTGAAGAATAAGGTGTAGAATGTAAGCAGAAAATAGATTTAGAATGATTTTCAAATAAGTATTCTTCCTTTAAAACTATTCCAAAACGATATTTTTAGAAATAATCTTGATTTAAGATTGCTTTAAGGAATGAAAAACTAGACAGAACGAGTAACCAAAAAAAGCATTCAAAAAAAACATCTACTGGGAGTATTTACAAGGTTGCATTGTAATTCCTTTGATGTAACTTCAAAAGAGAAAAACATTTACCTTAAAACAACCTGACAGTCAGTAACAAAACTGCTATTAGTATTGCGGATGACCAAGTAATTGCAAGTTTTATCGTGCAATTAACGATTAATCACTGCAAGGAGCAAAAAATGTAAGTATTTTTCCCTCATTTTCATTTTATCTCTCTTAATTTCTTTTCTTTTTTTTTTCAAAGGTTCTGGGCATGAACGCAAGGGAAAAACGTGTCTTCATTAAACGAGAAAAGTAATACTTAATCATATTTTTCTTACTGAAAATTTATAAGAATTATAACTTTTTAATGTTAAGTTCTTTGATTTTTAGTGGATTCATTCACTCAAAAACGTTGAACTTCTTACAAAGCGATTCTGATCAGAGGAATCACGACTTTGCAACTCACAGAAAAAGAATACTAAATTGCATTGATTTTAACGTTGCGTTCTGAATAAGAACCAGCCTAATCAAAGTGTATCGGGATTGAGAATCAATTAAATTGCCATTGAATCGCCAAAATTCCAACTTGTTAAATTGTTGTACGATTGTAATGTCATCAAAAAACAAACAATCTGCTTCATCGTATCTTCATTCAGGAATTTGTGCTGATGATGAGGTACGATAATTGTGAATTTCATGATTTTGTCTATTTTTCTTTTGAAAATTTATTTATTACGTCAAAGCTTGATTCCTTTTATTATATTTTGAAACTTGCATTTTAGAAATTTAAAATAATTAAGAAAAAAGCTGCTAATATTCTTTGTCAGCCATTTTGTTTTCATGATAAGCCTTTAGCCTCAAATTAGGTTTTAAGAGCAAATGACATCGTTGAGTGTCTTTTATATACGTCTCTCCTCATAGCTCAGCATTATGCACACATTTTCAACTCTTAAATTATTCGAGCAATTAGCATGGTTTAATCGGGGTGTAATTAGCAAAACAAGGAACTGTTGTGTGTCTCCTTTCCAGTTGCATGAAGCATACTATTTCTCCTATCAATTTCTTTTTTTTTTTGATTAAAATATAAGAGCTGCTTGGCATTTTGCTCTTTTGGTGCAGAGTCTATTTTTGAGGACTCAACAATTTCAACTTTGCTATTATAACTATAAACCGAAAAAGTAAATTTGTGTCGGAGGGGGAGGGTGCACATTTAAGAACAAATAAAGTTAACTACTGCAGCTGTCAAGCGTTGTCATGATTCCATGGTGTCTTTGGGGGTCTCACCTACCTCTCCCCCTTAAACTTTTGGGGGAAGACACCGTGGATTCTGGTTTGCAGATGAATGCAGATGTATGCAGATGTAGCTTTGCGTCCTCATAACTGCACAACAGAAGGCCAGTAGAGGAAACAAAAAGGTTGTTGAATTTTGTTCATGTAAACATATTGAATGAAAAATAGTCTCTATAAGGAACTGAAATCTTAATGAGGTAAAATTTTAAATAACTTTCAAAAATGTTTCAGTATGCTGTAGCTTGATAACTTTTTCTATCACTTAATGGGCATTAAAAAATTAATAATAGCACTTTGGTCAAATTATTATTGACACATTTTTAGAAAATAATTTTTGTTTTTATATGATGTAGCAATTCCCGTTTTGATTTTCCATATAATTTCCTAGAATCTGTGTCTAGAGAACACTAAAACCCGTCACTATGTGAGGTCTTTTTATAAGCAGATGCCCTTCAAAAATTACTACCGTCAAACTTGTATAAGAGGGAAACCTTTGGAACCATAAGAGTGTTTCTCTTATAGCACTTTATTTCATCGATTTTGGAATTCGACAGTGGCCTTCTTAGATAAATGGCTGTCTTGTAGAGTAATCATCTTACACATTTATATATACAGACCTTTACAGGAATAAGATTGCAAATGTGCTACTGTACTTTCAAATAACAAAACTCAGCTAACAGCTATTTAGTTAGTTTGGTTTTTCAACATTGATTTTTATTTAACAAACACAAATTTATTAACTTAGGGGCTATTCATATGGAGGCTGGCTTTCCAGTTTGACTAGGCTGACTCAGTTATTAAGCAAGATCTTGCTTTCATTTAGAAGCATATTAAAAATGTAAAGTTTGTTCATATTATAAACAAACCGGCCTGCCTTGCCAAGATCTCACTTGATTCAATTGAGATCTTGGCTAGACGAGATGAAAAATTTCCATAGGAACATTAATCCTGGTCAACCGGGATGAACATAATAAACATATAGCACAGAAAGCTAAAATAGCTTTGCACAGTCACTTAAATGAGACTACTAACACTAAATTTTGCTGCAACATATCATTCATCCTGGCTGGAACCAAAAACTATCTCTTATTTTTCTTTTCTTGCACTCTGAAGCATTAAAGTTTTGTGTTTGAAGATACTTGCGAAAAATAGTTGTTTCTTTCTCTCAATTTAATTCAAACTAGCTGCATGCAGCATCGCACGACGCTGAAGCGTTGTATTAGCTTGCTGACGCAGTCCCAGATCGCTACGCGATCACGCGATCATCTACCTATATCAATGCTCTAAAACCTCTAAGACATGTTTTAGATTGTTGGTCTTCTTATCAATTTATTTTTTATAAAATTTACTGCACTTATAAAGTCATAGATCGTTGCGATGTAAACAGGATTAAAATAATTGATCCTCCTTTTTAAAAAAGCATCATACAACAGCTTCGTGTAATCCTGCTAGCACAGATTGAGCAAAAAATCGCTACGCAATCCCTTGCTGAAAATGTGCTATATGTTATTTAAAAAAGGTGAGTACAAAGGTAAAAGATAGCCAGTTGCCATAGAAACCAACTGTCAAAATTACCCTAAAAATCTTTAGAACAATTTAGGGTATATGTGTACCAATTTGGGTTACAAAAGGCAAAGTACAGAAAAAGTTAAGTTTTCCAAAACTGGCCTTTTAATGACGTCATAGGCCGTTGGCATAGCAACCAACCATCAAAATTGGCCTAAATATTTTTGGTACTATTTGATGTATATGTGTGTCAAGTTTGGTCACTAAAGACAAAGTACAGGTGAAGTTATAAAAAATTTTTAAAATGGATTTTCCTAATGATGTTGTAAGCTGTTACCATAGCAACAAACTGTCAAAATTGGGCATTAAATATGCAGCACCATATGGGCTATACATGTACAAAGTTTGGTCACTAAAAGCAAAGTACAGGTGAAGTAATAGAAAATTTGCCCTATCACATTTTTTCCCTGCTTGCTATATGGAGATTATCATACTACGGAATATCTCAGGAACATCGAAGTGGTTTCACCTCAAAACATTTTGACATTTCCTGATTGGTTTTTTTTGAAGAGTTCTCAGCCAATTAAAATCTTTGATTTCGCTTTCATTTTGTAAATAAGTTGTGCTCGCTTCCCTAAAAGGAGCGTCATGCTACGCTTTTAATATATATATGGAACCAAAGTTGTGTTTGTGTTTGAAAATGGAGAGTATAACATAATGTGTTTGTCAGCCTTCATTTTTAGAAAAAAAAATCAATCAAAAGTATTATGACTACATGATTTAAACGAACATTCATCTTGACTGAGCAAGATGAAGAACTATCATATGAACATGGGATAAAATTTATTCGGCCTACCCGAGCCAGCCCAGTCAACCATATGAACACTTCATATGCAAGGATGCCACTTTTCTGGAAATATCCGGATATCTGGAATAAAATTTAAGACTTTACATTCTTTTTTTTGCAAAAGTTTGTTTTCTGTCTTTTCGAGGAAAGTTTCATCTTTTTATTTAGGTTTTTTTATCGTAAATTTATGGTTGTGATGCCTTCCTTTGCAATAACTTTCAAAAACATTTTAAGTTTGCCTAAATTAAAAAAGATAATTTAAGAACGAAAACAATATTTCGTTTTGACAATTCATCCTATTTGTGTTATGCTGTCAATAATACTTTTCCACCAAGAAAAATTAAATAGTGCAAGTGCTTAGAAACAGGTTGAAAATTTTATCAGGAAATGCTACTATAGCCAAAATAAAAGTTTTCTGGATTTTTAGAAATAGGTGAGTGGCATCCTTGGACATAAGCAATCCCTTAGAGGTAGTTTTCTGCCTCATGGTGCCCATTACATGATGGGATGCTGCTCAAACTTTGAAAAAAAGGCATTGAGAAGTACAATTTATGTAGTTGTAACAGTTGCTAAGATATTTTGTTGTAAATATTTTTCAGTTTACAATATAGGTTAAATATAATTAATTTTCTATAATAATTTTATCTGTGATCCTAATTTCACTTAGTACCTTTATTACGAAATATGGTGTGTGTTGGGGCACATGCCTGCTATTATGCACCATTCTTGTGAAGGCGTCATATTTCTATCTCTTAATGTTATTTTGACCCTTTGTCATGAGAGACACTTTGTGCGGCCCCTGTGAGTTTTTTTTCAGCAATTTTTTTTGAGAAAAACCAGTGTGCTTAGTTTTTTGTGACATTTCGTCAAATTTTATAAGACATCTCTTGACAAAAATTTCAAGTTTATGTCTGCCCTCTAAGGTCCTCAGTCCTGACATTTTCAGGTCTGAGTGACTGATTTTTAGCGTTCTAAATTTCAAAAATCTTAATTTTTTAGCTATAGACCTTAAATAATGCCAATAAAAGAATATTTTCAAACTATTTCATCTCTTTCTAACATATCTATGAGTTTATCCATCATATAAACACAATATAATGCCTTATTCTGGCCATTTTCTAGAGATTATCTAATTTTTAGAAAATCTAGGATTTTTCCATGGGCAGTGCCTTTTATGATGACATCATCACCTATATAGTGACATCACCAAAATAATTTTGGTATCATTAGTATCATTAGTGTGGTAATTTTATTAGGGAGAGACACTCCCCCCCCTATAACTTAAAGGTGTCAATTTGCCCCTTAGTAATTAGGGATGAGCTTGTTTCAGTCTCATTTCAATGTCAAATTACCCTTTTTAACTCTTTGGTCTGGTATCTGGAATTTCGGTCTTCAATCCCTTACTATGCTTGTTGCCTTAATCAACTTTATTTATATTTAAAGTTTTCCCAAAGAATCAATATTTCATTATCCAGAATTGGTTAAGGAAGACACAACAGTTCTTCTTTCAATAATCTGGACCTGTCTTGTATTGGTAAAACATTATTAAATTTGTGAAAGAATAAGTGTTTTGTTTCGACATTGCAAGAGCCTATAATTACAGTTTTATAAATAAACACAAAGCTTTCTATTTGGATCCATTGACTTCGTTTTTAACGTGAATACACAAAACGACAGCCTCACCATGGCTTTAAAAATGCTTATTTGCTCTTATTCCTTCAGGAATTTTTCCAGAGGTTTTTAGCAATTGCCCTTTTCCAGGAAAAGATTCAGTTTTGAGCGTAAACACAAGCGAAAATATTCTACTGTCAGGCTCAAGGCAATTTTTCTCCATTAGAATTTCAACATACAGGCTTTGAATTCCACTCTTTTTTGTCAAAGAGAACAAAAATAGCAAATATTTCTTTGGAAATACTGGACACATATTGTGGAGTTTGGAACAAAAATCTGAATTTGATAACTTTTTCCTGATTCAGTTTCAAAATCTCAAATCGGTACATGGCCTCAAGTATTCTATGGAAAAATCCCTGTCCTTGTCTTGTTATTACATTTATAATTACTTCAAAACTCAAACGGCAGTGCAACCATGACTCTAATTTGTTTATGGTTCTAGATCAGAAATGCCAGCATTGTCACAGCTCCAAAAATATACATTTCTCCCTTTTTTAGATTCATTAATAGCACTAAGAATCAATGTTACAGCGTTATCATGACTGCAGTACTTATTCCTTGTCTGATTGTTCTATGTATATCTTGAATGCTCAAAATAGCATTTTTATTATAGCTCTAAACTCTATCAGCAAATGCAGATGATTTTTCATATTTTTGGTATGCCATATGATACAGTTAATATCAATAAAAAAATAAACGATGCAGTGTAAGTTGTAAAAATTATGTGGTCTTTATCATCTAAAAAGCAGATATTTTGAGCATGAAGAATGACATAGTGTGTTTGAGTATCGAAATGACATAATATGTTTAAACCAAAACAAATGACACAATATGCTTCAACAAAAAAAAAAATGACATAGCATGTTTGAACAAAGAGAGATGACATAATATTTGGGAAAAAAAAATTTACATATATGCTTCAACAAAAACAAATGACATGATACGTTTGAACAAAAACAAATGACATAATATGTTTGAACAAAAACAAATGGCATGATACGTTTGAACAAAAACAAATGACATCAAATGTTTGAACAAAAGCAAATGACATGGTATGTTTGAACAAAAGCAACTGGCATAATATTTTTGAGCAAAGACAAATGACATGATATGTTTGAACAAAAGCAAATGACATGATATGTTTGAACAAAAACAAATGACATGATATGTTTGAACAAAAGCGAATGACATGATATGTTTGAACAAAAGCAACTGACATAATATTTTTGAGCAAAGACAAATGACATATTATGTTTGAACAAAAACAAGTGACATGATACGTTTGAACAAAAACAAATGACATAATACGTTTGAACAAAAATAAATGACATGATATGTTTGAACAAAAACAAATGACATGATATATTTGAACAAAGACAAATGACATAATACGTTTGAAGAAAAACAAATGACATCATACGTTTGAACAAAAACCAATGGCATAATAGGTTTGAACAAAAGCAAATGACATAATACGTTTGAACAAAAATAAATGACATGATATGTTTGAACAAAAACAAATGACATGATATATTTGAACAAAGACAAATGACATAAAACGTTTGAACAAAAATAAATGACGTGATATGTTTGAACAAAAACAAATGATATAATACATTTGAACAAAAACAAATGACATGATATGTTTGAACAAAAACAAATGACATAATACGTTTGAACAAAAACAAATGACGTGATATGTTTGAACAAAAGCAAATGAC